>JAKSZT010053770.1:57088207-57168785 GCA_026826555.1 Tolypeutes matacus | reverse complement strand
TTTCTACTTCCTTTAGGTTTAGTTTGTTGTTGTTTTTCCAATTCCTCCAAGTGTGCAGTTAGGTCTTCAATTTTAGCTCTTTCTTCTTTTTTAATATATGAATTTATGGCTATGAACTTCCCTCTCAGGACTGCTTTCGCTGCATCCCATAGGTTTTGATATGTTGTGTTGTCACTTTCATTCATTTCAAGGTAGTTACTGATTTCTTTTGAGATTTCCTCTTTGACCCACTGTTTGTTTAAGAGTGTGTTGTTTACCTTCCATATCCTTGTGCCTAGCCTGTTTCTCTGGCCCTTAGTGATTTCCAACTTCATTCCGTTGTGGTCAGAGAAATTACTTTGTATAATCTCAATTTTTCTGAATTCATTGAGTGTTGTTCTGTGGCCTAGCATGTGGTCTATTTTGGAGTATGTTCCATGTGCACTCGAGAAGAATGTAAATCCCGCTGTATTTGGGTGTAGTGTTCTGTATATGTCTATTAAGTCCAGTTCTTCTAATATATTGTTGAGTACCTTACTTTCTTTATTGATTCTCTGTCTAGATGTTCTGTCTAATAATGATAGTGGTGTGTTGAAGTCCCCTGCTATAATTGTAGTGGCATTTATTTCTCCTCTTAATTTTTCCAGAGTTTGCCGCACGTATTTTGAGGCACCCCGGTTAGGTGCGTAAATGTTGATGATTGTTCTCTCTTCTTGAGAGATTACTCCTTTTACTAATATGTAGTGTCCGTCTTTGTCTCTTACAATAGTTTTGCATTTAAAGTCTATTTTGTCTGATATTAGAATAGCTACTCCTGCCCTTTTTTGTCTATTGTTAGCTTGTAAAATGGTTTTCCAGCCATTCACTTTCAGCCTCCTTGAATCCCTGGGTTGAAGGTGGGTTTCTTGTAGACAGTATATAGATGGATCATATTTTCTTATCCATTCTGCCAATCTGTGTCTTTTGATTGGTGAATTTAATCCATTAACATTCAGTGTTATTACTCGTAATAAATTTCTTACTTCAGCCATTTTTTCTTTGGGTTAATGTATGTCATATGTTGTTTTGTTTTTCTTTTTGTCTTTTCCGTTGTTTTTAAACTCTCCTCCAACTCTCTTTCCCTTGTTTTTTCCTTTCAACTTGTAGAGATTCCTTTAGTATTTCTTGAAGTGCTGGTTTCTTCTTGACATGCTCTCTTAATTTCTGTTTATCTGTGAATATTTTGAACTCTCCATCATTTTTGAATGCCAATTTTGCTGGATAGAGAATTCGCGGCTGGAAATTTTTTTCTTTTAGTGTTTTGACTATGTCATACCACTGTCTTCTTGCCTCCATGGTTTCAGCTGAGAATCAGGACTTAATCTTATTGTGCTTCCCTTATATGTGATGGTTCTCTTTTCTCTTGCTGCCTTGAGTATTTTCTCTTTGTCTTGAGCATTGGACATTTTGACAAGTATATGTCTTGGAGTTGGCCTGTTGGGATTTATAGTATTTGGGGTGTGCTGTGCTTCCTGGGTCTGCACATCCATCTCTCTCAATAGCATTGGGAAGTTTTCAGCCATTATTTCCTTCAACACTCCTTCTGTTCCCTTTCCCTTCTCTTCTCCTTCTGGGAGGCCCAAAATGCACATGTTTGTGCGTTTTGTAATTCCCTGAGTCCATGCTGGATTTTTTCTATGTTTTTGTCTATCTGTTCTACAATCTCTTTGATTTCAGCTGTATTGTCTTCCACATCACTAATTCTTTCCTCTGCCTGTTCAAATCTGCTGCCATGTGAGTCCAGCGTCTTTTTCATTTCTTGGCTTGTGCCACTGTTCACCATCATATCCGTTACCTTTTTAGGCATGTTTGCTATTTCTTCAGTATGTTCTCCCAGTTTCTTCTTTATATCCTTAATCTCTTCCTTCAGTTCTTTAAGTTGGTCCATGATATTTGTTTGGATAGCTTTGATTAGTTGTTCGATGTTCTGCATTGCTTCCTGGTTTTTATTTTGTGCATTGGGCTGGTCAATGTTTTCCAGTTTCTCAGACATTTGTATTTTTCTGTTGCCCTCTGGTCATCATATTATCTTGATGGGTTTGTTCAGTTGATTAGCTTTTCTCTATGCTCTAGAGTTTTATTTAGCTGTTGGTTCTGAGTGTGAGTTAAGTTTTCTCTTTGGCAGTTTTTCTTCTTGTTTTATTTCCTTACTTCTTTCTATGTTCCCTTGAAGGCAAAAGGTTAGGGCCAGAGGAATCAAAAGATGTAAGGAAGGCAGAAGAAAATAGTAATATTGATAAAAGTCAGAAGAGGGGCAAAATGAGACTTAATGAGATGAATATTTAACTTGTGTAGGCAGTGTAGAGTACTAGGGGAAAAAATGGAGTTTCTACAATGGACTGGGAAAACAAATGGAGGAATATATATATAGTGATTTAGAAGGTTAGAATTATGAGGAGGGAGAGAAATAGTAAAGAAAGGTCTGAGAGGAAAAAGTTAATACTAATTAAAAAATAGAAGAAAACAAAATAGATGGAATAGAAATTGACACCCTTGAGTTGTGGGCCTATGAAAAAATGTTGTATCTAAGAACCCCAACAGAAAACAGAAGGCAGAAAGATGCAGGAAGTATAAGCGATAGTTTATAATACAAAATCAATATATACAGCAAGTGGGAAATTACTGAAAAAGAAGCATAGCAAAGAAGCGACAAGTTAGCAGCACCTAATTAAAAAAAAAAAAATGGAAGAAAAAAGACAGGGGGGAGGAAAGAGGAAAGAAAAGCAAGGGACCAGAAAGAAACAGAGAGAAACCAAAGATCCACACAGTCAAGCAGTCAAATAGAGCTAAGGGGGGTCAATGATTTCTCTAGGGTCCACGTGGATCCTTCCTGCCTACTGGTGTTTATCAATCAATTTCCCACAGGGTTCTATATGCAGGTCCTGAAGCAGCTTGTAGCTATTAAATTAAATTAAAAAGAATTTATTTTTCATTTATTGAATTGACCTCACTTTTTAAAAAAAAAATTTTATTTATTTATTTTTTTAGCAAAATACAGGACCCAAAATAATTCCTCCTCTAGACCAACCCCTTATGGAAGGACCCTAGCTGGGCCTGTGGAAATTAATCAAGCACGTCCCACTTCCTGGACTCCCCAGGGTAGCTGTAGCGCTGATGTTATTCAGTATGGAGTGCTAAAGATGGCCGATTCCGCCCCTTCTGGAGCTGAGCTCTAGCATCACTGGGTTGCTAAGTAAATCAGTTTGAGTGCAGATTTGCATCTGCTCTCAGCCTGATGCTGCTTCAGGTCAGCTTACCTGCTCCCCAAAGCTATGGGGCGGTGCAGGCAGCCAGATCGATGTCTAAAAATAAAAAATACCCTTCCCTGTCCTCCAACAGAACCCTCCCTCTTTTGGGAAGTGTCCCTTCTTCCTGGCTCCACAGCGGCCTGGGTCTTATCCCTGGGTCGCTAGGGAAATCAGCTCCATCCCCCGACCAGAATCCTCACTCCGGTTCACTCGGTGCCGATTAGCTCGTTTGTTCTGTTCACGCAAGGTCCAAGGGGCGCCAGATCCCAAAAAATAAAACTTTCTCGCCTGCTTGGGGCTCCAAGTGGCTGTTTTATTTTATTTTATATTTTCTCCCTAACCGTGGGGCTCAGCCCTCTGTGCCAACCACCGGCAGCCTTAAAACTCACGAATCTCCACCGTTCCATCCACGCCGTTGATCCGCGCAGATAGATGTCCCAAGCTTCTCACTCCACGCGTGCACAGCACAGACCCCCGGGCAGGACCCCGTCCACAATCCGCCTTGTTCTGGGAGCTTGCAGTGTGCACCCTCCTACACTAACGCCATCTTGGCCACCCCTTATGCTGATTTAAATCTCACATACCTTGGTATCAGTTAAATGCATTAGGGTTTGTAATAAAATTTCAAGTCAGTATTTTTGTTTGTCTCATATTGTTTATTTACTTATGTATGTATCTATCTGTGTACCATGTTTTTCTAATAAGTAAAAGTTAAAATTTTCCATGCCAATATGATTATGTATAATTTGCATCATTTCTGTTACTGTTTAGATGTAATAGAAGCTTTGAAAAACTTAATTTTATAAAAATAATTTTACCCACCTACCTCCTACTTTTACTAAGGGCAACCTGAAATGGATTTTTGTTCCACTCAGACCCTCTGATACTGTCTTACTTCTTTCTGCTGTCAAATACCCTTATGATATGAAAACTGGTACACTTTGAAGAGCACTGATATTATGGAGGTAGAACCATATTATTTAAAGTTATTTGTCTGTAGCTCTTTTATGACACCTTTTTATTTTTCAGGGCAAATAGCCAATATTGGAAAATGGTATTGTTCTGTTTGAGTGTGCGGCAAAACTGAGTCCATGATCACAGGCTGAGCTCATTACCCAAGACACAGTCCCCTCCATCTGTGTCTGTCGTTTCTCCTCTCGAAGTAGGAGTTGCACTGCCAGCCAAATGCCTGTTACCTCTACTTTCTTTGAAAACAAACAAACAAAAGAAAAGTCCTCCAGCTACAAAGAGGAGTATACATCAATGTTACAGTGTGACTGGGACTATCTGGTGTTGTGAGCCAATGCTTGATTTATATGCAAAATAATACTACAGGTATCTCTACCTTACTTTGCTTAAGTCCCATCAGCTATTCTTCCCCCTCCTTGTTTTTTCAGTTTTCTACCCCTTGCTCTCCATTATTTCTGTCTGCTACTTCCTGGGGTTCTTCCCTCCTCCCTTTATGATCCATATTCATGAGTGCAGGTACTATTTCTGCTACGTCTCTACCCCAAGTCTGCTGGGCAAGGGCTGAAAGCCAGTGTGTAGTGAAAAATATTAATAAACACCTGTGAACTGTATGCCTTGTCTGTTTTTCTTTACCTATCATTGGAGACACCAAATCACCACCAGACCCTTGGTCCCTAGAACCAAGTCAAATTTTAGGAAGGAGAAGACTCAGAAAGTTAATCTCATCCAGTGGGACTCCCTAACCCACTTCCAGGAAAGTTGTGAATTTTGTCATTTGTCTGATCAAAGGTCTTGTTCTTCTCTGGCTGAATAGTTGTTTTGGTGATCTGCCAAGCACCACTTCCTCTCTTTTTCTACCTTGCTTTTCTAGTTCTCCTTCTACTCTTTCCTCTGAGGTGAAATTCTAGCTGGTATTTGGGGGTCTTACACCCCCTATAGAGTACCCTGACCTCTGAGAACTTATTTCCTATTGATCTACCCACCTTTACAGGCAAGCGCGACATGAATACCATTAGTTCCTTGTCCGTGGATGGTAGGTCTAGTTGTAGGTCACAATCACATTCCATCCTCCTTGTCCTTTCCAGAACATCTACTAAAGTGAAGTCCACCATAGCTGGCCAGCTTCCAAGGCCTGGCTAAGTTCATGTCACCTTCTCTATCCATGGCTGTCTCAAAGTTCTCCTAACTGTGGGCTCCTAAAAGGTATTGTGTGTTTTCTTTTACTTTCTCTACCCAGAGGAGACATCTTTTTGATTTTTCTAAAGTTGTCTATTCAAATAAGGTAAACATTTTCTAATTTTCACAATTGTGGGATAAAACCTGGGAGCAGCCGGAGCTGCTTTACTTTTCTGAGGATTCTGCTAAGTATTGTTTCAGTAGCTTTTCCAAATTTGGTCTCATTACCTCAGCACTAATTTCCTGAAAATGTAAATTAAATTTATTTTGTACTTATATCACCTGGGTTGATCTCAGTGGTAGAAAAGGAAGCAGCATAGAAATATTCATTGTTGTTTCATATCAATTTCCTTCTATCTCAGTGGTTTTTAAAAAGCTCACACAAAATCTGAAATGTATGTGTGTGATCATTCTCTTATATGTGGAGCTAGGTTCAGAGAAAAACTCAGGTTAAAAGTAATATTAACAAGAAAAAAGAAAAAGAAAAAGTCATACCACATGGTAGGGAAAAGGAAGTAATAAACCAATAAATGGGGGACATGGAAAAAAACAAATAAGCCAAAAATAACTGGATGACTTAGAAAGCTGATTGGGCCTAAAAATGGTAGATCAATTGGAGACCTCCCAAGCTTGCTCATCCTATTTCCATAGATACCTCAGCATTATAACTTCTGATCCTTGCAAAGTCTCCTTGCTTCTTCCTCATTGAATAGAACTTTGTGCTGGAGATTCTAGAGCTTTAGTAAGGACTTTGGGTTTGGAGATATCCCTAATAACACTGTTTTCTATGAAGATCTAACTCTTCCAACTATAAAATAGAATAGCTCACATTATTCCAATTCTCTCAAGTCAAAATCATGATACTTCCTGGCTTTAAAAAAATGTTAAATCCTCACATTTAAATTAAAATGAAATTCATACTCCCTGTCATTGCAATTGCAATGTTCTGCAATTAACTAATTAAATCACTTGTTTGCTTAATTTCCCGTCTCGCTAACGGAAATGCTAGCTTCAAAAGGCAGGAAGCAGGGCCATGATCTTATTGCCCACTGTGTCTTCACTGGTAATTTGGTATATAGGTACTTAGTAAATATATATGGAAAGAAAGAAGAAAGGAAAGAGAGGAGAATTAGCAAATGGAGGGAAATAAATTCTCATCCAGTTATAAAGGAGAGAGAGGTTAGATTCTGAATAGTTTCCTCTTGTAGAATTATTTTTTGTTTTTTTTTTTTTCCTGTGATATATGATACCTATGCTGCAGTTATATATGTTTACATAATGCTTTGAAACATTATGGTTTAAATTGATTTTGCTTGCTAATCTGGGAACTAGCAATGGTGCATAATATTTTTTTATGGGGATATCTGTAGGGATTTTCAGATAGATGATTGTCAAACAATCTTTGGAATATAGCTTGTTCTATAATTCAAGTGGGAAATCAGAAACCACTTCAGGTATTTAAATCAGAGATTTAAGAAAGGGAATGGTTACAAAAAATATTGAAAAGCCTGGAAAAGTAAGGGTAGGTGTGGTGGGGGACTTGAATAGCAAAAGTGGGTGCTAAGAAGCAAAAGTAAGAAGGGGTTGTTACCCACAGATCAGGAAGCCATGACTGCTTTCAGGCTGGAGTTCATGAACTCCTATTCACCGCTAATATGCTAGAAGTGCTGCGGTGCCTTTTACTGGTGCTGTTGGAATCTTGTTGCTGCTACTAAATAAGAACTCTATAGCCTCCCGATGTGATGTTACAAAACCAACACCAATTCTAAAGCCACCTTCAGTAATTGCTAGATCCCACATTTACTCAGAATAGCCCATAGTCATCTGCAGCTGACTGCTTTGGCGCTATGGCACTGCAAGGGCCATCAGAAGCAGAAAGAAAAAGTCTTCTTCTTTCTTACTGCCTTCCTTTTTCCTGCCAGGGTCTTCATTTGTAGAACTGGAAAAAGATCTGAGAAATGTAGTTAGCAGACATATCCTGAGATACAGAGGCCTCACAGAAGGATAAAAATGGAGCTAAGAACCAATGAACAACTAACTTGTACAGCTCATCAGGTAGTCACCTATATTTAGATTTTTTTCTTCATTAGGATGATTTTAATTTTAATTTTTCCATAATGCAGCATGGATAACTAGAACAATCTAGAGTAAACATTTGAAAGTAAAGAAAATATTTTGAAGGCATTTATATCCTTTGGTTATGACTAGTCTAGTTTATGAGGAATAAAGTTAAAAAGAGGGAATAAAAGGCTGACACAAAAGAAAAGAAAACCCTTTCCAATTGATAATATGTTCAGTCTCTAATCAAGATAATGGATTAAAAAAATGTATGTCACAACTAAGCTTCAATTTTTGTTAGAATCTGTCCTCATTTATCTTCTTTCCTCTTTTCCATCTTTCTCATGATTCCTTTCTCTTCTCCACTCGCACTCACCAGATCTGATCTGCATGGTAGTACTTGTTTAATCCTTTTAATAGAAATTGAAAATATTATTTGTTTGTCTTGTTCATTATCATGGTAATTTGCCTTTGTATTATGGATAATATGTTTTCTGGTGATAAGGAAAACCAAAAAGGGCAATATTGATATTGTGAGGGTACAGCATCTAATGATCTTACAGAACTAATCATCTAAAGATGAGCCCAGTTAATAGGTCACAGAATGCTGAATAACTACTTATAAAGGATGCACTGGAAGGGATTTAAACAGTAAGATTCTTGAAATAAATTAAATTAAAGGCCAATTTCAAATTTGAAGTTTTACAATGCCAATGCTTTCTTCCTAGGCATTATAGTACTAAGAGAAAAGAGCCATATCCATTTTCAGAAATTTGAGGGTCTGTATAAGGGAGAACATGGTAAATAGTAAAGAAATATTTAGTAAGCCTGGAGAAACAAGCCACTTGATGCTTCTCCTCTTTCAGAATATTGGGAATCATATTCACTCTGGATTGTCCTATAAATTAAAAAGAAAAGCAATTTAATAATTTACCTATAGTTTATTCATAGAAATTGGAAGAAAATTCAAAAAATTGGGATTTCCCATCTTCTCTAAAATTGCCCACAATTCTTGTAGAATCCTTTGAATCTTCAGTAAAGAGATTAGAACAAAAACAAGTGCAGAGATGTCTCTGAGTTTGCCTTGCAGCCATTAGAGCCCCTTAATGGTGAGCTCAGTTCAAAGATCTCAAGGTCCCATTATCTGAGTGGAAAAGTCCTTTCATTTCTGCCAGAGCATATTTAGCATCCTCAAAAGAGAAAATTCCTGATGTGTTTAAAGTAAACAAGCTTTATTTCATGATCCTAATCAACAGCTTTTATACAGCCTTGGAAGTCTTGTTTTGACAGGTTTTTCAACACTATAGAAACCTCTTACAAAAATTTTTTCATTTTATTTTTAAGTGTTATTGACATTTTAGTTTTTGACAACCCATGTTACCAGACTTTAGAACATAACTTCCTAAAGCTTTGTTACTTTGCTAAGAGAAGATAGAAATTTAAGATTTTTTTTTTCATCTTCAATCACAGCATATAGAGGTTTTTGGTTTTCCATTTAGTAGAGGAAACAACTCTTTCTGTCTTCTTGAAGTATACTTAGATGAAGAAAAATTATCTGTTGGCAAAAAAATGCTACCAGTGTTTTGAAAAATAAAATAAGGAAAGGTAAGGTAGCTGACTCTAGATGATTTTTTAAAGCTTTGGATTACAGGCTTTCTCTGACAAAAATTTCTTCTCCGCACCCAAACATAAACATAATTGAATGATAGTTAAAACCTATCAGCTTCTCCTAGTGATCAGTAACAAAAGTTAAATAGCAAAAATTAAACATTTCCTTATCTCTTCCTGCTTACAAAGAATCAGCTTCCATGCCGTCTGATTCAATATTTTCTACTTCATTATTTTCTAGTATGAAGTGAATGAGTGCAATGCAAATAACTCAATGGATCAACACATATCCATTGACTCTAAAATGTAATTTATAGTTTCTCATTTTATTTTCTATATCATTTCTTGAAACTACAAGTTTATGAATGCCCCGCCTGTGGTTATTATTTGGCTTTTTCTAATCATCTAATAAACTATTCTGTGTACGTTGTATCTTGTATGAGTGATAATCTGTTGGTTACATGAAAATCTGTTGGTTGTATGCTCAGGGATCTCCAGGGTTAATGGTTTATTTTCAGGATGCAAGTGTTAAGTGGTAAACAAAAAGACATGCCAGCCCTCATGGGATCCAAGGACTAAGACCTCATGAGAGGTCTTATTTTTAGGGCATTGGAATTGTTCTGTATGATATTGCAATGACAGATACTGGCCATTATACATTTTGTCAAAACCTATAAAATTGTATGGTGCAAAGTGTAAAACATAATGTAAACTACAGACTTTAGCTAGTAGCAATGTTTCAATATCTGTTCATTAAATGTAACAAATGTACCATGCTAATGTAAGATGTTATTAATAGGGAAAATGTGAGAGGATTGGGGGTGATGTATATGGGAATCTCCTATACTTTCAATGTAACTTTTCTGTAATCCAAAACTTTTTAAAAAAACAAAGTTTATTTTGTGAAAAATAATAATAACAATAATAATAATAATAAGAAGAAGAAGAAGAAGAAGAAGAAGAAGAAGAAATAAAAAATGACCTCATGAGAGAGCAGGAACCAAAGTACCAAAACTGGAAATGGAAGTTTGTTTGAATCAAGAAGTTGTGGATTTTTATACTAACACCTGGTTAATGAGATCCGGCTTCTCTCATTTCTGCTTACCCCCTTCCTTTCCTCGTGGATTTTCATAGCACCATCCGCCTAAGATGAGGATGCCTGTACTGAATAGCTGTTCTGTGACTCATAGATTATGCTTATTCATGACTTCAGTTCCTTCAGAACTCATCAGATCTCTTGTCTCAAGGCCTTGCTCTGTGCATCTTTACAACTTCATTTCCCAAAGATTGCTTACATCCTTTCCAGGTCAAAGTCAGACCTGAGAGAGAGAATTTGATTGATCTGGACTCCTCACTGGGCAACACCACTTCAAAGGCTTTGCCCAGTCAGCTATGGTCCTGAAGACAGGAACACGGGTTCAAGTTGCATAATAAAGTTCCTTAAGCTTCCCTCTTGCAAGTGCATATGGAAAACCAAAAAGGTTTAGAAAGAGCTCCAGATAGGCAGGATCATAACTATGATTCCAGCTGCTCCTCAACCCAATCTGTTTGGATTCTTCCTGTATGTTTTGTTGTAACTGTTGTGGTCAAGGTTATCAATGATCTCCGTTTTGGCAAATAATATGGTTGCACCACCATTTCTCATCTTATTTGTCCTTTCAGCAATAGTCCACTTAGGTGACCATTTCTTTCTAACTGAATTGTTTTCCTTTTACTTTTCAAACTCTGCAATCTCCTTGTTTTCCTCTTGCATATTAATTATATTAGCTTGATCTTCTTTACTAGTTTCTCCTCTTCTATACAACCTTTAATTTTAGGACCCCCAGGCTTAGTGCTAAACCCTATACTTTTCTCTATTTATACTCTTTCTGAAAAGTCTTTTCTAATTCTCTGGCTTTAAACATCATCTATATTCTATTGACTCACAAATGTATGTCTCTAGCTCTAAATCTCCCCTCAACTTGACATATTCCTTTGAATTCCAGCAGGCCATCTCAAACTAAATAGAAACAAAGCAGTATTCTTAACATTACCCCCAAAACCTGTCTCTTCCTGATTCTCTGTTCCTACTAGTTGTTCAAGTCCAAAACAAGCAAATAAATAAATAAACACAAAAGAAGATGCTGTGGATGTTAAGTAATATCATTCCATGACTTAATGTAAAAGTTGAGCTTAATAATTCTTTTGTGTGTGTCTTTAACAAGATCATGTAAATCTTTTACACCTCATGGCATTGCTAAAAGGAGTTCTGAGAATGCCCCTACTGTATGGAAAAGCCTCTCGAGTAAGGAGGAGGAAGTCTATTTTTAAATGTTCATTAATCCACAAAATTCTCATTGTCAACTTTAGGACAGGACCAAAGAGGGTTTATACACAAAACTCAAAAACTTTGATTTACCATGTTAAGTGGTGTTCTGAGATTCATTGGTCATTCTGTAATCCAAAGGCGAGAAATGTGGAACCATCTTAAAGATTTCAACAATTATTACTTTTGTTGATGTTTATTGTTTTAATATTATTTCTGTTTAGAAGAAGATGACTGGTCTTTTTAAGTGGGAGGAAAAGCACTGGTGGACTTTTGGTTGGGCAAAAATAAAGTTTAAATCTCATTTTGAAATCTATATATTAGAGCAGTTAGAAACCACATTAATTTGTACAACAATGCAGCTTATTTGCAGTGTGGGCTTGAGTAGCATCTCTGGATTAAGTGTCTGGTTTCAGCTTGTAGCATGGGTGGAAGTGACATTGGTGGGAAATATACCAGTCCTTGAACATTACGGCTGATGGGACTTAAGGAGAGGTACACTCTAGTCAGACCCTCGTGTGGAGTGGCAGGCTTAACAAACTCTGGGAGCACTGCTATCAAATATCCCCTTTGAACTTTTCCTCTTCTCTTTTGCATTGTGTCCCTAAGCCTTCAGTCAAACTTTATTAAGAATCATTGCCTGGATTTTACTGTTCTTTTGATAATTAATATGAGAAAAACACTGTGAAAGAGAAGGAAACAATTGACAAAGCCAGTTAGGAGACAAGAAACTATACTGCTTTCGCCATCATTATTGACCCTTCCCAGAGGAAAAACCATCGCCCTGGAGTAGTGACCATTTTAAAAAAGGTTGAGTGGAGGGGAAAAACAACTTCCTGGTGTATTCATGTAATTTAAACTTTCAGGAATTCACAAAAATTATTTGGGGAGGAAATCCGTAGAAGACATACCCTAGATTATTCTCTAGTTTCCTTTCAGTTGACATTTCTGACCACAGACTGCTCCTTTTAGCCATAATCTTATTTGGAAATCAGCAGTGTTAGTTATGGTCACTATAATATGTTACAATCAACTCTAATCATTTCCACACTTTTACAATACACCCTATTAAAAATTTTACATACATTGAGCATCAGCTCCCATTCTCAACCCATATTCTGTCTCCTGGTAACCTTACTCTAGAGTTTTTGTCTGTGAGTTTACTCGTTGTATTGAGTTCATGTTTAGTGAGACCATACAATATTTGTCCTTTTTTGTCTAGCTATTTCACTCAACATAATATTTTCAAAATCCATCCATGTTATCATATGCATCCTGATTTCGTTTCTTCTTATAGCTGAATAGTATTCCATATTTTGTTTAGCCATTAATCTGCTGATGGACACTTGGGCTATTTCCATATTTTAGGAACTGTGAATAATGCTTCTATGAACATCGATGTGCAAATGAATATTACTTTATTTTGCAGCATGGGTTGGTGAAGTCTTGGGAACATTCTAGTTACACTTTGATTTTATCTTTAATGTTCTATTTACCCAAGTAGTTTAATTTATATACTAATATACAATGCCTCAAAATATGTTCCAGTTGGTTTTATATTCATGAAACTCCCTTCAAGTATTATTTCCTTTTGTTATTAATGCTAGTTTAATAATCAGAGATTGAAGTTTGGATTATTGCAATGAAAGTATTTTTCATGCTATGGCATGCATTTTTTTTTCCTTTTTTTGCTTTTTGTTTTGTTTTGTTGTTTTTCTTGATTAATAAATCATTTGATTTCCTGGGGAGTTTTACTTGCTATGAATTTCTCATACATCTGGTCTTGCATTTCTCTTGAAGTTTATTTGCAGAAACATCTAGATGATTTTTTCTCATCAAAGTATGTATTTCAGAAAATCTGCATACAGTTTGTTTGAAATATGCAGAAAAGACATTTCAATGTTATTAACACATTTCAGTATTGTGCCCTTTATTGATAAGAAATATATATTTTATATTCTGTTTGACAGTCATTTAGCTTTAAAGGCAGAATTTAATATTTTTTACTCCATAGTAGAGTAGGTTCTGAAATGTGACATTTATTTAATTTGTTATTGCATGGACACCAGCTTGACTGGATAACTAAAAAGCTATTCTGGGTGAAGCAAAGTTTAAAACATTAGATAATTGTTTTAGTAAATGACACGATTTTTGGAGAATCCTTTAGTGCATCCATGTAATAAGCTCCATGCTTTCATGTCTTCTAATATTCTCTGTATGTTGTCTAGATAGAAATGTCCCCAATTATATGATTAATAGTGGTATTTAGTTAATGTGCTCGGATTTATTTGTCCTTTGTTTCAGGAGCCGAGACTTACAAATTATGGTTTTCCTCTCCTCCTCCTCCTCCAGGGAGCATCTCTCCAGGACCCCAGCTCCCCTCTGGGACCACCTCACTCATGGATTCCTGATGCCCTGCTGGTTCCTATTGCCCTCAATTGCCGGTTTCAACAATACTGACTCTTACCCTTGTCCCTAGAGGTATTAGCAGCTTTCTGTAGTAGCCATTCTTTGAGTTGCCTTATCTTCACAAAGTTGCCTTTTTCAGGTCTTCTATCAATGTCAATCTAATTTTTCATGATAAATTTCCTTTATGAAATAACCTGGGGTGCCCCATTGCCCCCCCTACACCCAGGAATTCTGAGTGATACAGACGCTTGGTGGATAGAATAATTACCAAGTTATATTTTATTTTTTTAAAAGTGCTTTTAATCAACACTTAAGGCTTATTTAAGTAATTGTAATTGGAATATGTGAGTAACTAATATACCCCCAATGTAGAAAATGAAAATGAATACTGAAATTTAAAGGACTAATCCCTTATATTGTTTTTATTTTAAAATAAATATTATTTAATATGGTATTAAATACAGACATATTTAGTATTCCTCAAGCTTTTTTAAAACAATCAAAACATAGTTTTCTTGATTTGGAAAATTTATTCTGATACTATTTTTATGTAGTATAACTTAATTTTTTTTAAAAATGTGAGTTACTTAGTTTATTCTGAAGAATTCCATGCCAACCTTTAAGATTTTGATGACACCATTGATGAAATTAGCTTTTAAAGTTTTTAAGAAACAGCTTTGTCACAAAAGGCATCTAAGTTTCTACACGTGTTAACGACCCTACTCTGTAAGGTTTAAGAATATCTGGGACCTAACAGTTAGGGCTTCCTTAAATAGACCCTATAGGCTATGATTGGTAATCTAATTTGGGGGGAAAGCCAACTAATGTATCCTTGAATAGCAAGTGTCAATATTTTGTTCCCTCAGATATTTCAGTAGATAATATATTTCTTAAGAATAAATGAAGTACTTTGGAAGATGCCTTAATTATATAATGTCAAGTAACTTTAAAAATAGAAAAAACATATCTATATGAAGAGAAAATGAAATGGAATACTTATCAAAACTGTAAAATGAAACTTTATGGAGAATTTAGAGAAAGAAAAAAAAGTGGAAATCTTCTATACTGTGGCAACGTTTTAAAACATGGTGGCAAGGCTCCAGGATGTGTAAGTTCATTGAGGGTGGTGGGCCACACTGTGGGAGATGTTTGTGTGGGATGTGGTGGGAGGTGTGAGAGGTGGGCAACATGGGAATCCCAGTGGGTTCCGTGTAATATTTTGGGTAATCTAAGCACCTCTTAAAATATATGTATATATATATATATAAATAACATTTTTGTAAGCAAATACACATATATGCATATATATTTATATATCATTTTGCAAATGTTTGTATGTATTGTGAGAATTTTGATTTTTACCCATAATAAAAAAAAATAAAATAAAAAAAAATAAAATAAAACATGCTGCAAGAACTACATAATCTTTTGTAGCGTCCAGGATTAGAAATACCTACATTCAGTATCCTTTGTGATTATCAATCGTTCTCATATTTAAGTATTTAGAATCACAGCAGCAATTTTCCCACTGAGAAAATTATTTTAAAAATGGAAATTGTGAAGAAAAAGACAGAAATTATAATGGAGGATTGAAGACAAATTTTAAAAATTAGCTTAGTAGTACACCTTGTTCCTGCAGCTTCTCCCTCTAATCAATCTCCAGAGGGGTATTAAAGTAAATATTAACTATGCTTAAAAAACAAACAAAAGCAAAACAAAACAAAACCCCACCTTTTCATTAACCTTCACCAAGCTCCAGGAAGGGAATGCTTATTTGAAAGGTCAGACTGAAACCACTTCAAAGGGTGTGGAACTGGCCATAGGGCAGCCCAGGACAGAAAGGAGAAATAGATGCCTGAGGCACTGGGGTGAAGCTGCAGAACTGCCAGTGAATGGAGAATAGTTTTATGCCGCTGTTGTCATTTCTTTATGGCGAAAAGGGGACAAATTGGTTCATTTAATATAGTAGTTGCTTTCCTCATCCATAAACCCAGGAGTTGGGAAGCCCTTTGCCAAACTGTCTTACAACTTTAAACTCAGTTTAAACCCACACACACAAACACAAACAAAAACCAAAAACACCCCTTAACCTCATTTTCCCTAACTTACCTGTAACTGGGTTTTTGCTCCATCATGCCCTGTGAAGAAATATAGGGTGGTCCTGTAGGTGAAGGAAAGGCTGGATTTTGGAGGCAAGGTATTATCTCTACATGTAGTCAGGGTGTTATATTGACAAGTCACTTAAACTTTCAAGGACTCAGTTTCCTCTTAAGAAAATATCCTTATCTTGAAGGGTGTTTTGAGTTTTGAGAAATTGAAAATAACCAGGTAGAGTACTTAGCACATAAAGTTTCTCAGAAAGTGTTATCTGTCTACTTCACATGGAGCCTGTAAACTTAGTATCTCAGCTCAAGGCCTAAATTTCTTCAGCCCTAATTCTAAAGGGCAGAAAAATCTCCTCAGAGGACTGTAGTACCTATAGATGGTAAATTTTCAAAGCTCAAGTGTAATGTTGAATGTGAACGTGTTTTGTAAATGGTAGACTGCCATGTCAGCAAATTCCAAAATGTTCCATGGAATTGCTATGAGAGATATTAATAGCTGTTTCTCAAAGGAAGATTTTGTGATCAGATAAGCCAGGAAACATAGAAATTAGAAATTTTCCATATGCCAATATATTTTCTAAATCTCCTAGTGGAGGGTACATGGGACACATAGAATTTCCCAAACGTTTTTGAATATGGAAACTTTTTATTTATTCCATCAGGGTTTTCATGTCTAGTCTTCAGGGGAGAAGATTTTGAAGTGAAACATGTTTTGTAATTATCGTAAAAATAAACTAGAATACACAATTCTTTTGAAGTGAGTTTCAATCATGTCTTCCTCCTGCTAAAATGCACTTTGGTCCGTTCGATCACTGGGGAAAACAAACTTTAATGTGTTGCTGCATTAGTTTTAGAAGAATATAGAAAGTCACTACTTAGTCACTACTAAGGCAGAATAAAAAGAATGTCTTTATTTCCAGATTTAAGAGGTTCTGATTGTATTAGATTTCATTGCATTGCCCACTGGGCAAGAATTGTTCCTGCTGATTATGGGTGAGTAGGAGGGTACCGAAAGCAAAAGATGAATGAAAACTAGTTCTAAAAGAAGAAAGACATTTTCTTATATTGGTCGTCTTTCTCATTGGCATGGCAGAGAGTATTGTTTATTTTTACTGCTTGAAATAATTTACCTTAAAGATTTTTACTTATCTTTTAAAAAGTCAATAGGTTTATTGACTGTAGAACTTAGCAGTTTACAGGCATTTACAGAGTCATGTGAATATAACTTTCTGCTTTTCCTGTTGGAAAGCAGGGAAATCTTGGGTCAATTGTATAATTAAAAAAATCCCTCTCCAGACACCCATTGTATTCCTAGGATAATCAGGAAGAGAATTAAGATTCATAATTCAACTCATTGTGTTTTATTCATTAAATCAGTATATTAGATTTGACACTTTATAATTTCCGCAGATACTTGTATGTGACTCCAGAGAGCAACAGAAATATTAGTAGGAGGTCTTCAAATACATTTTAGTAATTGCAATTGTGCATATTGGTGGGGGCTGTTCCAGGGCCTCTGGGGTTCTTTCGGGTATTTTAGTCCTGAAAAGTAGTGAAGGGATACAGCCTCAAGACATAAACAACATAGGGATCATCTCAGGGTCAGAGCCTTTTGAATCATGCAGATCAAGCAGTTGTACTGCTGGGCCTATTCATTCACACAAATGCTTTCAATGAATAACCTTTCCTATTGTGGAACTGATATTTTAATAATAAACTCTTCTATAGTAATGTTTATGTAATTCTTTACAGTAATCACTAAAGTAGCATGAAATGATAGCCTGGGAAAAATAAAATCATTAAAGCTAAAGTTAAGGGTACACATATTGCATTAAATCCAATCTTGTCAACATCATATACTCTCTAAAAATCTTCCATATTTTGTAACTCTCCAATGTCTAAATCATCATATAGTTGTAATACTCTTGTTTTGGTAGCAAGGATATTTCCTCAAAGGTATTTAGAAACGTGTGATTATCTTTATTTTGAAAATGTAAAACACAAAGTTGGGACTGGGACAAAATCAAAGCAAAAGAGATGGTTCAGGGAACACTGTTTATTTTCCTTATTTAACCTTGCTGAATGAGTTAACAAAATAAAACTTGGCATAGCAACAGGCCAGTGGGATTTAGTAGAGATAAAGCTCTGTTTGTAGTTTGTGACAACTGCCAAAACAATAGCACAGTAACAGGTTAAGCCAGATGCCCTCCAGCATCTGAATCAATTCTCTCAGAGTAGCAGGGAAGCAAAAGGAGAAGAATATACTTAGGAGACTATATAATCTGTGAATACCCTAAATTCAAAAGATCAGTGGCCATTCAATAAATGTGGAGAAACGGAAACTATTTTCCATCATCTACATATCAATATATCAAATCTAAGTTAAGTCTATGAAAGAAAACTAATGAGGCAGAATGATTTCCCATAGAAATTGTGTTGAAAGAAGTCTCTGTCACTCTGAATAACCAATAAATGCTAACTCTTCCCTGGACTACAAAGTAATAACACCTGAAAGTTACTTTTATTCATATATTTTTGGTTTGAAAAAATTTTGAAGAAATTCTTTGGGACATAAATGAATCAGAAATATTGGTATATTATTGTTGCTAGATTTTCCTTAGGTTCTTGGCTAAGCTACAAAAAGTGAATTTTAAGTAGTTTAGTAGGCCAGTAATTTATTAAGGGACTGAGAGAAGAGAAATGGGAGAAAATAAGAGATTGTAAATCCCAGGTAAAGAGAGGAAAAGGGCTGAAAAGAGGTAAAGAGGGCTGATTTACAGACTACAAATCCCCATTAGAAATTACAAATCCCCAGGTTTACTTGTGTGCTGATCCAGGCAGGGGGAGAAAAGGCAAGAAAAGGGCTGTTTTCGATTTCCCGCTTGCTTTTTTTTTTTTTTTATCCTTTGTTATTTCTTTCTTTTTTTTTTTTTTTTACATGTTTATTTATTTATTTATTTATTTTATTATGGGTAAAAATCAAAATTCTCACAATATTGCTTTTTAAACCATTAATTATTCTGCCCCTTTGCTAATGTCCGAGAAGGAATCCCAGCTGTTTGCTGTTTTGATTGATTACCTCACCCCTCAATCCTCCAGGAGGGCTCAATGATAAGCCCCTTGAGAATATCTGGGGCTTCTCCTTGATTCCGGAGGAAATCTTGTTTTGAATGGGGGTTCTCGCAAGGTTCTTCCAGCAGCCTTCTTGTGGGGGTATTCATGGCTGTGTGGGTTTTCTGCCAGGTTCCAGATCTGTCTCTTGATTCCCTAATCTAGCCTGCCTCAATATCAATGCAGACATATTTGTCTATCAATATTGCCTTATTATAGATAGAATTTAGGCATTTGCATTAAACACTCAGGACTAACCAGTATCCTCTTGCTTGCTTAGTCACTTTAAAAATGGGTCTGGTATTGTGATACATCATTTTCTTCTTTTGTTCCATGGTAAAACTTGTGGTGGTGATGATGGGGGTAGATCTCCTCAATCTCCTATACTAAGATAGAAGACCACCTGCCTTCCTTTTATAACAAAGCTTATAACCTCAAAACTTTGAATGCTGAAAAATAGGCCCATATGATGGCTGGGGAAAGAGCAGAAAGAATGAACTAGAAATTCTCTCAGTTTTGTTTTCTTCTTGGCTTTCTCTTCCTCCAACATAGTGAAGACTAGGCTGTAGCCAAGAAATAAACCACCCTCCTTCTTAAGCTCTGGGTCTGGTGTTGACTAGACTTCGTTTTGTTCCCCTTCTTGTTGCTGAGACAGGCTACAACTTCCAAGAAAACATTAAATTCCACAGGAAAATAAAAGAAAACTGAACCTGAAGTATTTGAAAAACATAAAACATTATATCTCACAAAGTTTAAATTTATGGATTTGCCAAACTAGCTGTTTTCAGATAGTTGCATAAATCTCTATCAGTATATGACTGGTAACTATACTCTTGCTATGAACTGTCTTCACCTGAAAAGTGAGCATAATTTCGACCCAGAATATGGGAATTATTTTTTAGCCTTCTTAACATTTTCTTACTCAACTCAGAGATTGCCTACTCTGCTGCTTACAAAGATTCTTTTCAGTTTTCATTCAAGTTTTGTTTTAGATACATCTTATTGTGTTTTAAGTACTGGAAATATATTGCTTAAACCAAACACAAACACATACAATCTTTCACCCATTTAAGGCTTAGAGTCAAGTGCAAGAGAGTGAAAAAGTAGTTGTGCTTTCTTAAGTGTGTGTTACTAAAGAAGTCTATGATTGTGCAATTGAGTATAGGTCACCTTTCACTTTCTTGATATTTTTTTTTCTTTACCAGTCTTGCTAGGGTTTTAAAATTTGATTAAGCTTTTCAAAACCCAATTTATGGATGCATTTACTTTTGCTATTGCTTTTCTTTGCTATATTTCATTCATTTGAGCTGTTTTCGTGATTTTTTTTTTTTTTTACTTCTACATATTTTGAGTTTAAATTTTTAAGGTTACTTAATTGATTTTAAAACTTTTTTTTCCCTTATCTAATGTAACAATCATTTAAAGCAGTACTCTGGTTTCAGCTCATAACTTAGGACTTACTGAGTTTAAATCACAAATTTTAAAATATTTTCTAACTTTTATAGTGATTTCTTCTTTAGCTCATAGATTATTTATAAAGTGGTTGCTTCATTCCTATATATTTACACATTTTCTAATTGTGTAATTGTTATTAATTTCTAATTTATTTTTGCCTTCCTTTTTGAAAGATATTTTCACTTACTAGAATTCTAGATTGTAGGTTTTGTGTCCTCTTCATCCCCACTGTTAAGCACTCAAAAGATCTTCTGCTTTCTTCTGAACTTCATTCTTTTTACTGAGAAATCAGCAGTCTTTTTGGGTGTTATTCATCTGTATATGATATGTCCTTTGCTTCTTACTGCTTTCAGGATTTTGTCTTTACTTTTAACTTTAACCAGATTGATTATGTGTAAAGATGTTTTTGGATTTTTTTTTTCATTTATTCTGCTTAGATTTCACTGATTTTTCTGGATCTTTGCAATGCTTTCTTTTTAAAATTTAATTTGGAAAATTTTTGTCCACTATTTCTTCAAATATTTTTTCCTCATCAAACCTTTCTATTCTCTCTTTTTGGCTTTCCATTATAAGTATGCTAGGTAGTATGCTATTGTCCCACACTATATGTTCATTATTTTTCTGTTTTTCTTTAACTCTGTACTTGGAGTTTGGATTTTTTAATTTTTGATCTCAGATCTGCTGTATTGAAATTAGTATTTATTTCAAAAAATCGTGTTTCATTTCATGCTGTTTGTGACTAGCAGAGCTATTATATGGGTATGACAATGGTTGAAAGGGAAAGCCTAAGGATTTTACTAGAAGGAAAGCTTAAAAAGTGTAACATGCAACTGTATAACATAGTGAAACCTCATGTAAAATATGTATATGGATGATATTGCATATATAAGACTGTTTTTATGAAATATAAATACAAATAAATTAGAGAGAAGGAAACAGAATAGCTGCTATATATGGCAGGGGAAATAGAGATACTGAGAGGTGATGAATTTTGTTTGTTTGTTTTTAATATTTTTATTATCACAGGAATAATGAAAATGCTTTAAAATGATTGGAGTGACGAATGCACAACTATGTGATTATACTGAATACCACTGATTGTATACTTTGAATGGATTTATGCTTTATTAATATGTATCAATAAAAGTGATTTGTTAAAAAAAATTGTGTTTCAGTTCTATAATGTCCATTTGTATCTTTTTAATAGGTTTCTTCTCTCTGCTAAAATTCCCCATCTGTGTATCCTTTATGAAAATATTTTTAAGTTTTCAAATATTTTTAAAAAAAATTTCTTTAAAAGCCTTGTTTGCTCACTTCAACATCTCAATATTTACTCCTTTTAACTTTGAGTATGCTTCACATTCCCCTGCTTCTTTGCATGCCTTATGATTTTGATTGAATTATTGACATTGTAGATGATCTTTTGTAAACCCCTGGATTCTATTTTCTTCTGTAGTGTTTTGTTGTTGTTTCATTGCTATAATTGCTGTTGTGATTTCTAGCACCCAGTTATGTTGCTGGCTGATCACTGAGAATCTGTGGAGTTTTGTTTTACACTTTATTAAGGCAGGTGTATTTCAGTTTTGCCCTCAGAGCAAAGTAAAACATTTAGCACTAGCATAGTCTTTACTTAAAAAGTATGACTCTTCTGGAATTTCAGTGGAAAGCCTGAGGTGTTTACCAAACCCTTCAAAGTTAGTGTGCCTTGGAATTTAAAATCTCTCTCCCTTGCTGAGACCAAGAGCTGAAATATCTTCTCACTCAAACTTCAACTAGGTTGCTTTCTACTAAACAAGTGTAAAGAGTCAGCCAAGATTAAGAGGGATGTTTAGCAACATGTTTGTGGGCTTTACCCTTTGGTGATCCTTTCCTTATTGTATTTCCCTTTTCAGTTGCTGGTTGCTTTGGTAGCCCTAAATTTCATTGATGACACCTCAATCTAGGGAAATTTCAGCACTTTGCTTTAATTTTCAGTAGTCATCCTGAATGGACTTGAAGGTACCCTCAGGGGAAAAGAATGTGTGTGTGTGTGTGTTCATGTGTATATATGAATATTATCCAGAAGAGTTCCATATTTCCAAGAATTGAATACCTTCTGGTTTCTGTCTATTTTGTTTGTTCACAAATACCTTTAGGACTTAATATAGTTTCTCCCCTTAACCTTGATGTTATAAATTTATTAATGTGAGTCTTAGTCTGATAGAAGCCACTCCACAATTACTGAAGCTAGATGTTCTTGGAGTGATATCTTTTTGTATTTGATGCCTTTAAAGATTGCAGTCTATCCCAGTAACCCACACTGTCATCAAAAGCTTGGCCTTTCCTTTTCATTCATTCACATCCTGACCATCTGTGGCAGGTCTGTTCCTTCTGCAAGTGCACCCGGATCAGGCATCTACTTCTAGAGATGAAAGCTGAACATTGTACATTCATCTATGAAGGACTTATCCTTCTTTAAAATTCAGTTTATAAGATTTCCCTTGCATTCACCACTCATTGATAACCTCAAAGAAAAGCACGATTTTTATTTCATCCATTTTTCCTTATAATTACTGCAGCAATGAAGGTCTTTCACGTATTTTACTTGTAAGCAGAAAAGGGAAATGATCTGATGTCATTTTGAAGAATATTTTTATTGGAAATGTACATTCAGGCTTGCAGTTATTTTCATTTAGCAGCTTAAAGATGCTATTACATTTCTTCAGGTTTCCATATATTTAGTTGAAAAGTCAGCTGCCACTCTTAGATTGTTTCACAGGAAGCAATGTCTCTTTTATTTCTTGCCCTTATTCAGATTTCCTTTTTCTTTCTGGTTTTCAGAAGATTTACTGTGATGTGCTTAGGTGTGTGTTTTTGTTTTTGTTTTCCTGTGTTTATTTTGTTTGGGTTTTGAAGCACCATTTGAACCCGTGGTTCAATGTCTTCCATAGTTATGATAATTCTTTGACTTACCTGTTTTAATACTACTCTGATATATATATTAGACATTTTTACTGTATTATATATATATATATCTTACACTTTTATCTATGTTTTCCATCCTATTTTCGCATTTTGCTACAATCTGCGTAGTTCTATTGATCTTCAATCCATTTCCACAATCTTCTTTCTAGTTCAATCTCCTGCTTTCTTAATGTAATTTTGGAGATCTTGGTAATATTTTATTCTTTCATTAATGCAATGATTCTACAAAGAATCTAAACTCAAATTACTTTTTAAACTCTATTCCTCACATTTAATTCAGTAGTTTATGCATGTTTTCTCTTATTATCTATTTTGAGTCTATCCTTCCTTTATAATTTCTATTCCTACTGTTTTATTATATTTTCTCCTTTTAGACACTTGTTCTATAGGATAGGCCACTGGGTGTTATTCCTCATTCAGCTCAATCATTCCAGCTATCAATCTACCCTTCATAGGACCACCAGATTGATTTTCTTACTGTATATCATTTTTTGTTACAGTGGGACTGGTGTCTAAAAGCCCTCTTCTAGTCCAGTGTTCAGCAGGGAACATTTTGGAATCAATGGACCCCTGTGGTAAAGTAAAAATTCTTTAGCATGTTTTTATTTTTTTTTCCTATGGCTGGTGCTGTCCTGTGTGTTCACTTATATATTCTCATTTATTCCTTATAATAATATTGAAGAGCAAAAGTTCACAATTCCGTTACACATAAATGGTTACTGAATTTCAAAGAAGTTATGTAACTTTCCCAAAGTTACTCATATCTAACTCAAAATTTCTAAGAACCATAACGTCTTTTTTTTTTTAACTGTTTATACCTTTTAAAAATATATATTCTTAAAGATACTTAGATTACATAAATGTTACACAAAAAATATAGGGATTCCCATATGCCCCCCTCCCCATACCTCCCACTTTTCCGCACATAAACAACATCCTTCATTAGTGTGGTACATTCATTGCAATTGATAAGCACATTTTGGGGCATTGCCACTGAGCATGAATTATAGCTTACCTTGTAGTTTACACTCTTTCCTACACAATTCTCCAGGTTATGGGAAGATATATATTGGCCTATATCTGTCATTGCAATGTCATTCAGGATAATTCCTAAGTCTGAAAATGCCCCCATATTACACCTGTTTTTCCCTCTCCTTGCCCTCAGAGCCTCCAGTGGCCACTTCTTCTACATCAATGTTGTAATTTCCTCCATTGCTAGAATCACAATAAGCCTATAGTGGAATACCAGTAAGTCCACTCTAGCTCATAGTTCCTTCCCCAATCCTGAGGATTCTGGGATAGAGAATCTATTTGAGAGGGGACTTCAATCCCATACAGCTCATGGGACTCTCTTGCTTGCAGTTGTAGGCTCCCTCATTTCCTTGGTATGGTTGTTGTCCAGCCTTACCTCCTTATTAATTGTCCTGAGTGAGTCCAATGACCTGAAGAGTAAGTGTTACAACTCCACAGAGGCTCAGGGCCCTGATGGCACATGGACAGCCCAAAGATTTAAGTCTCATGGATGTACGCCTACCAACTCCAGCACCAACTATAGGTTCAAATAGAAGGGACAGATGAGTCATGTGTAGAAAAGCCATAACTGAGCCCAACTCTGTCACACTCAGGAGCACAAACTCCAAAGTAAAGCCCACTGACAAAGCACCAAACTCCAGAGCTATCTGCCCTTACCTTTGGACCTGGGTGTCTCCAGAGCCCTCAGGAGCCCCACTATTTAGGGTCATTAGCATGTTTTTAGTCTTGTCTACAATATTCTTACAGTCTTACTTGGATATCTTACTTCCCCATATTTCTCTGTACCAGTAGCATTAGCATCACCTGGGAGCTTGTTAGAAATGTGGACATAAAGGCTTCACTTTAAACCTACTGAATTGAAATTTTCATTTTAACATTAATGTGTGAGAAGCTCATATGACTCATACTCTAGGTAGTAGTGTTTGTTCTCCCTTAACTAGATATTTATCACATTATTTCCCCCAATAATTTATTCATGTATTTTCCTCTATATGTAATTATATTTATTCTATCTACTTTATGCAAAATTCAAGCTCCAATGCCATCTCTTCTATTTACATTCCAACACAGTTCATTCTCTGCTTGTCTACATTCCTATTCATGCAATTCATAATATTAATTATGCTATACTTTGATTATGTATGTTCGTATAATTACTACTAGATTGTGATCTTTTTGAGTTAAGAAATATATTCCATAAAAGTTGTTGTCACATACGGTGTGTAACAGAGACTTCCAGAAAAGTTTGCTCAATATTTTTTGAGTAAAGGAGACATTAATCAGGTTCAAGTTGGGTATAGGATTCAAAGAAATGCACATTTTTGATAACACAATTGTGTAATAATCCAAAATTCTTTATGATCTTTATTAACCCTAAAAGGAAATGTTTATCTTCCCCTCAATAAGCTATTGAGGGAAATAAAATCTATATAGGAAGCAGAGTTGTACAAAACCGACTAAATATAAGTGCCTGACACCATGCCTTGTCACAAACCTCTCAGTGTAGGATAATTAGTAATATTGGCCATTTTCTCCCCTGTAAATGTCAGTATGTGAAATGATGGCTGGTTATGAATATTAGTACCATGGAAGGCTTTTACTCTTTTAAGAAATGAGAATAATAGTATCAAATCAACAAATGAAATAGATTGATTGCTTTGAAATTAACTATGAATTTGCAAGCCTAGTTACCTCTCTGGGAAAAAATGAAATTATTGTGATCCATGAGCAAATTTGTCAATAAAAAGTTATTACCAAAATATTTCTTCCAATGAAATTCATTCAATTACTGTTCTTCTGCTTGGAGGTTCATAAAATTGTCCCCAAAGCAAAAGCAGCAGAAGCTACAAGCACCTCTTAAAATATATTTATGTATATATTAAAAAAAAAAAGAAGTGGAAACAGAGAAATGGAGAGGTGAGGAATTTTCTTGTTTATTGTTTGTCATTTTTTGTTTACTATTATTGTTGAAATAATGAAAATACTCTAATAATGATTGAAACAATGAATGCACAACTATGAGATTATACCAAATACTATTATTGTATACATTGAATGAATTGTATGCTTTGTGAATATGTACCAATAAAATAGATTTGTTTAAAACAAAACAAAACAAAACAAAACAAAAAACAAAAGCAGCAGAAGCATATATAGCAGCTGATGAGTATAATAGATGGTTTATCTTGTGTGGGTTAAGTGCCTGTGAGATGATAGTTTATTATGGAACGTGAATGTAAATTAGAGATTATCTTGAGATGTGAGAGTACTAAAAGAGTGGTTGAGTTTTAAATTGCTAATGACACATTGTCAGGTTATCAGTGAGTAGAACTCACTGCTACTTGCAATTTTTCTTTTTGTTATCTATTTTCCTAAAACAGCTCTTAAAAACTACTCTTTTAAAGACTAAACTTTCAAAAGATTTGTATTATTTTTATTTCAGGAGGAAGATAAAGCTATTGAAATTTCCTCAGTTTTCCTCCTCTCTTAGTTTGCCAGAGCTGCTATAACAAATACCACACATGCGTTAGTTTAAACAACAAGTATTTATTGCCTCACAGTTTTGAAGGCTAGGAGTCCAAAATTAAGATGTCAGCAAGCCCATGCTTTCTCCTGGAGTTAGTAGCATTCTGGAGTTGGCAGTCCTTGGTCACAGGATGATCTCTTACTCCTCTCTGGCTTCTTGTTTCTGCTGACAGCATCTGAATTTCCTCCCTCTATAAGAACTCCTGCATGCAGACCAAGACCCACCCTGATTCAGTGTGGCCACATCAAAATTAAACATAACGTCTTCTAAGGCCTTATTTACAAATGGATTCATATCCATAGGAATGTGGACTAAGACTTGATTGTGTCTTTGAGGGGCACATGATTCAATCCCCAACACCTCTAGCACTCTTAAAAATTTCTCTTTATAAATGTGATATTCCTTTTATATTGATAGACGGCTTTTAACTGAATAACAGATATTTCTAAATTAAGTAATTAAAAAATTAGGAATTTATTATCTCACATTACAAAGGTGTAAATAACATTACTAAAGTTCCAAATTTATTCCATTTTTGTGTTCTTAAATTCTCTGCATTTTACAATCCATCCTCAGATTGACTTTTTTTTTTATATAAAGCATTTTATTTTATTTTATTTTTTAAAGATTTTATTTTTATTTATTCATTTATCCCCCCCTTGCTGCTTGTGCTCACTGGGTCAGCTAACCACGCCATGCGGGTGGGCTTGCCTTCACCAGGAGGCCCCAGGAACCAAACCCGGGGCCTCCCATATGGTAAATGGGAGCCCTACGGATTGAGCCACAGCCGCTTCCCGTCAGATTGACTCTTATGATAATAAGATGACTGCAGCAACTCTAAGGTACAAATTTTAGATTAAGGAAACAAAAATTGAAAAGATAAAAGCTGATGAAGACTGTTTTTCCTCATTTGTCTCATTTTGAGAATAAGAATTTTTCTTAGAAGTCACCAATCACACAGCCCACATTTCCCAAACAACTGATTTTCATCACTGCCTATTCTTCCTTGCTTAATTTTTCTCCTTAGCACTTATCACCTTTTGGGACACTATGTATTTTGCTTCTTTATTTTATTTATTGTCTTCATCCTTGAAAGAAAATATACATCTCAGGAGGACAAGAATTCTTTTTTTTTTTTTTTTTTCAATGACTACATTTCCACTGCCTAGAACAGTATATTATCAGTAATATTTATCATCAGTAAATATTTGTTGAATTAATGAGTACATTTCATTGGCCAGAAATTGGTCATAGCCCTTTCTATTCTATTGGGACATGATTTTCTGCATGTCTTATAGGCAAAGGCAGTGACTCCTCTCATCTGAACTATCTTATCAATGATGTCTAAATAGTAAACCACTTTGGCAGATAGAGTGTTTCCTACAGAGTAAAAGGCAGATTTGTTTTATGTCCAGTATTATGAAAATAATGTCTTTTTCTGGAGCAGAGGGAGGTATACTTCACATTATAAAAGATTTGGTTTCTCTAACTCAGGTATCTTTTCCTGTAACAAAAATCCACTGCATATCCAGGTAACACCTGGTTCTCTTTGCATGGCTTTCTGGAAACTGGGACTCAGCAACAAGGTACAGATATGCTTAAATACATGATGCTTGTTGCACCATGCATAATAAAGTCCTGTGCTTCTGACCCAAAATTTTCATGTCTAGTGTAGCTAGACTAGTTTGTTCCCTTGGATTAAGGTTAAATCTCAGGCATTTCACAGTTATTGGCATATTTCTAACATAATCTGAAACATAGTTATAGTCAAGGACAAACAATGAATGCTTTACACTTGTCAAGATTCATCTCTAGGACCTGGGGTGAGGCTCAGCCTCTTCAGAAACATTGAATTACCTCAATTAAATTATGGCTCTTAGAAAAGAAGAGGATGAATTGCTGTTCAACATGGAGCCAACAAGGAAAGCCACATCTTACTTTAGCGTGGTTCTCATTATTTAAAAATGTGCTCTTTCTTGGATTTTTGGTCCCATCTGCTCTGGTTTTCTCAAGCACATTACCATGTTTTTGCTGCTTTTCTTTTTGATATCTTTAAGTGCTGTCCCTACAGGATCTTCTTAATTTGATCTAGAAACATGTTAAGTTCTCCCCAATGCCAAAACACTATGAAATCTCTTTCAATAGGCCTTCCCTTCAAGCCACAACTTCAGCTCATTTCTTTCTCTCTTTTTACTCTCAAATGTCTCAAAATACAAGTTTGTTTTTGTTGCCTTCTCTTCCTCACTACTAATTCACTCTTCAATATGTTAGATTTTGGTTTATGCATCCATAATTCTACTCATAAGGTTCTCAAATATCAGCAATAAATTTTTAATGGCCAAATCTATTAGTCTTTCCTTGGTATCACACTATTTGACTTCCCTTTTTCCTGTGACATGGACTTGAACTAGGATCGGACAAATGAAACCATTAGGGTGCAAAATTTTAGGAGATATTCAGTGGTAATCCAAAATTTGAGTGCTCTCTTAAATTGTCTTTCCTACTCATCTCATTTGCCTCACCCTAATCCAATCCTTGCTCATAACACAGGTAGATTTGCCCTCTCTTGACTTCATGGCACGGCATATATTTACCTACATTTCATCTTACCTCTATGGCTACTCTACAACTTATCTGACCATTATTTTTCAAGTTTCTTCAATTTTAATAGAAACAGCCACATAAAGGAATTAAAGCCTAGCTTTTTCATCACCTAACTTCATTTACCAAACTGCTCAGTTAAACCAGTTTAATCAAATAAATGGCAACCAAATAATTTGGCCTCTATAGTGGAGGTAGAACACAAAGAAAAGTAAAGAAAACATGGAAAGATACATATCACCTCATTATTTTCTTAAACTTGGTTCCAAGTTTGCATGTTCTAACAGTCTAATAGGAGATCTTCTTTGAGATGTATGTGGTTAGTGATGTGTGTAACTTTCTTAACCACTTTGACTTAACTGCACTGAGCCCTCAATTTTGGGTGCTTTGCATTAATCAGAATAAAATGGGGTATTCTGTGTTAACAAATAGCCCCCAAATTTCATGGCTTAAAACAATTATGTTACATGTAAATTGCAGTGTAGGAAGACTGTTTACTGTAGTCAGTGACAAAGCTGGCATAGTTATAAAATCAAACATATCTAAAGAATCTCACATGGGGTTAAGTGTTCTGGCTAGAACTTAATACAGAATATCTACTAAGTACAAAGAGGTCCGAAAGTGCAACCCTAACATAAGCCCAGAAAAAGGAGAGAATTGGAACTCTTTGGAAATAGAAATAATGATTACCTCACTGCTATTTCACAAAAAGAATCAAAAGGGTCATATCAGATCTCAAAATCATTACCTGAACAAACAAGGTATTTCTAACACCTGATGAAGACTCTCTTTCCCTCAAAGTAATATTCCAGGATTAAATACAGGATCCTTAGTTAAATTTTAATTAATAAACACTTTTTAAAGTATTAATTATGCCCTGTGCACTATATGGGAAATAGTTATAATAAAAATGTTTTTCTTGACTTGAGATTAAAATTTAATTGAGGATCCTGTTTTTTGTTTAATTAAATCTATCAACCCTACAGCCAATTTATACCAAAGTTGTTATTTGGGCATTAATTTTTAGAAAGTTTTTGCAGCTAAGCACTCTGTATCAAAATATATTTAGGAAGCTTTTAGCTTCTTTTTTCAAGATGGGATTATTATCACCATGTTCTTCAGTAAATCAACTACTCAGTATTTGGCCTTAAAATACAAGATTTTGTTGGTCCCTCCTACCCACCACATTTCTGTTTTAGAATTTCATCTATTATTTGTTTATATTGATGGTGTTCAAGGAAACTACTTTAGGTGTAACTTTAACAAAATTCCAATATTTTAAATCAGATAAAAAATAATAATTTGTACAAAAATGTCCTTAAATTACACATTTATATAATATGCCTATTATAAATTTGTTAATAGAATATTTGATAGATGTAATTTTTTCCCATTATTAGAGATGTTGCAGGAGTATAGAACAATCATGCATAAAACAAAGAATTCCCATACACCACCCCACAACCATGACTTTGCATTTGTGGGGAATATTTGTAAATTTCCTTCTCAGTATTGCCTACTTTTCATTTCATTTTGGTATGTTATATATTCCTTTTCATTTAGCTCCAGATACTTCCTTATTTCACTTCTGAATTTCCTCTTTAACCCATTGGTTGTTTAAGAGTATGTTGTTTAATTTTCACATATTTGTGCATTGTCTGTTTCTCCCTCTGTTATTTAATTCTAGCTTCATTTTATTGTGGTCAAAGAAGATACATTGTATGATTTCAATGTTTTTGTATTTATTGAGGCTTATTTTGTGACCCAATAAATGGTCTATCCTGGAAAATGAGCCATGTGCACTTGAAAAGAATGTGTATTCTGTGTTTGTTGGGTGAAGTATTCTGTAGATGTATTTCAGTTCTATTTGGTTTAGAGTATCATTCAAGTCTTTTACTTCCTTACTGATCTTCTGACTAAATGTTCTATCCATTATTAAGAGTGGTGTATTAAAGTTTCCTACTATTAATGTAGAACCATCAATTTCTCCAAACAAATCTGTCAGTATTTGTTTCATATATTTTTGGGCTCTGCTGTTAGGTTCATGTATATTTATAATTGTTGTATCTTCTTGTTGAATTGGCCCCTTTATCAGAATAAAATGACCAACTTTGTTCCTCATAACTGTTTTCAACTTAAAGTTTATTTTATCTGATATTTGTATAGCCACCCTAGCTTTCTTTTAGTTGTTACTGGCATGGTATATCTTTTTTACATTCTTTTGCTGTCAACCTACTTGTACCTTTGAATTTAAGGTGAGTCTCTTGCAGATAGCATATAGTTGGGTCATGCATTTTTATACATTCTCCCAATCTCTGCCTTTTGATTGGGGAGTTTAATCCATTCACATTTAAAGTCACTATTTATAATATAGGACTTTCTTCTGCTATTTTGCTATTTAGCCTTTATAAATTTTCTACTTGTTTTTTCCCTCACTTCTGTTAATGTCTATTTTTATATTTATTTGTTTTTTGTGTTGTACCAAATAGAGTGCCTTCTTGTTTCTATCTGGACATATTTTTTGCTTTTTTGTGGCTACTCTGTGGTTAAACTTTAATGTCCTAAATATATATCATATTTGGTTTGATCTCAATTTAATTTCAATAGCATGCACATATACTTTTCTTGTATTCTTCTGTCCCCCACTATTATTTTGTACTTGATACCACTTATATTTTTGTACATTGTATTACTTTTTATACATTTGCATTTTAGCACCTGTATGAAGTAAGAAGTAGAGTTATATACCATTTAATATACTATAAAAATACTGGCATTTACTCCTGATCTATTTTTCTTTATGCCATTTTGAGCCATTGTCTAGTGTACTGTATTTTCAGTCTGAAGAACTCCTTTTAGCAATGCTTGTAGGACAGGTCTAGTGGTGATGAACTCCCTCAGCTTTTGTTTATCTGAGAATATCTTAATCTCTCTCTCATTTTTTAGGGGGTGCAGTATCTACAAACTGCAGGCCTTGCTGTGGCCTTGCCTGCGCAACATAACCCCCTCCCCCATTCCCCTTTTCCCTCTCTCCCTCTTCCTTGTTCCTTCTCACCAATCTGAGCTCTCGCCCCAGTTATTGCCTTTTTTGGACAACCTTGCTTCGCCCCTTGCCGCCCCCAAATTCTGCCCCTTCTCCCTAGCAACCCCTGACCCTAACCACTGCCCAATGATAAGCCTCCACCATCGGCTGAGGGACTGCCCCCAGCCTAAAGAGTATATATGCACTGTACTTCCTCAATAAACTCTCTCTCTTTGCTTCTTCCCCCGCACTCAAAGGTCTCGAGTCTTTCTTTCACGCGCGGTCCTTACCAGATACCCCCCACACCTGAGCCGTGGAGACCAGGGAGCCCCCAACCCGACGCCGCTCCCTGAGAACCTCCTCACCCTCGCCGTTCCCGGAGTGCGCACCGGGCGGCCCATAACTAGCCAGTGTCGCCCCCCGGGCTGCAGCAGGGCTGATCACCCTCAGGCCCGGGAACAAAGCGGCAAGGGGGATTATCACTGGATTTAAAATTCTTGGCTGGCAGTTGTTTTCTTTCAGTATTTCAACCCCCTGCCATCTTGCCTCCTTGGTTTCTGATGAGAAATCAGTCAACACTCAATATAATCAGGTCTCCCTTGTATGCAATTATTTTTCTCCTGCAGGTTACAGTACTCTTGCTTAATCTTTGCATTTGAAAATGTGATCATATATGATGGGGTATATTTTTCTTAATGTTTATCCTATTTGGTATTTTCTGGGCTTATTGGATATTCATATCATGTCTTTTGCTAGGTTTGGGAAGTCCTCTGTTGTTATTTCTTTGACTCTTCCTTCTGCCACTTTCTTTTTCTTCTCATTCTGGGACTCCATAATGAATACAATGTTGTGCTTGGTGATATACCAGAGCTGTCTTTGACTATTTTCACTCTTAATTTTTCTTTTTTCCCTCTGCTCCTCAGCCTGACTCATTTCAAGTGTCTTGTTTTCAAGTTCTCCAATTCTTTCTTCTGCCACCTTCAGTTCTGCTCTTGACTCCATCCTGGGCATTTTTCATTTCAGCTATTGTTTTCTTCAACTCTAGTAGTTCTGAAAATTTCTGTCTCTTTACAAAGACTCTCATATTGCTCATTCAATGTTTTCCTGATATCCTTTTATTCTTTCTCTGTATTTTCCTTCATCTCCTTGTGTGTTTTTAAGATCATTTTAAAAAATGTTTTCTTCAGTATTTCCACATTCTCATCTTCTTCACTGCTGTTTCTGGGTTTTTATCTTTTTCCATTGGATGGGCCATCATTTCCTGTTTGTCTTGTACTCTTTTTTTTTACACACTGTACATTTTAATATTTTAAAATGGTAACTCTTGGATTTATTCCCTGAGATATCTGTTTCTTGGTTTTGTAATTATCTGGTGCTAAGACAGAGGTTTTCTTGAGCTTCATCCCTCCTATCAGGAGGATCTTCCCAAGGCTAATGCAATGTACAGTTTTTTTCCTGTTTTTCTGTCTTGTTCTGGGCTTTTGCTTCTTACTTGTTTTGGAGTTACACTGTTTATAGATGTTTGGTTTTCCCCTTGTTTCCCAGGGACAGACCTCTCAGGTGCTTGAAGCTGTCAGGCTTTTGTCCCAGATTGTCTGCCTCTATAAAACTGCTTTTGGGAAGCGGCTGTGGCTCAATCAGTAGGGCTCCCGTTTACCTCCTGGTGAAGGCAAGCCCGCCCGCACGGCGTGGTTAGCTGACCCAGCAAGCACAAGCAGCAAGGGGGAGATAAATGAATAAATAAATAAAATCTTAAAAAAAATAAATAAATAAAACTGCTTTTGCCTGTAGGGCAAATTCTGGGAAGAGAGCTCACTGTAGAGGTCTTTCTCAAGTTAGTCTTTCCCAGCCAAAACAAAGATAGGGACCCATGAATGGGGTGCAGACTGGCTCCAAAGTGTTCTGGGGAGGGGATCAGTAAGAGTACCAAGAGCTTCTTTGATGGCTCCTCAAAGTTGAAGTTTCCTGGCCTGGCCAGCAAATACAATCCTTCAGCTAACTGTCCCCTGCAACTCTAAGGAAGCATGGCACTTTAAGTCTCCACTGCCACCACCCCTGTATGGGGCAGGTTGAAACAATGACTGTCAACAGGGCTGGGTCCCCAACAATTCAAATTCATTAATCAAAAGCTGTGATCAGTGAATAACTGTGCCCACCCCTGATGCTGGGGAAGAGGATTTTTACATCTCTTTCTGTCACCAGCAAGCTAGCAAGGGGCTGGGCATGCAGCAGCCTTTACGAGAGTTAGGATGGGTACTGGTACACAAAAAGAGCTGTTTACTGTTCTTTATCATAATGTATCAGCATCTTCCTCCCACTCTTCCCTGAATGATATACAGTTGCTTCTGGCCTCTGGAGTTTCAAAATAGCCATTTCAGACAGTTCCTGCCTGTTTAATTGTTGTTTAACTGGAAAGACTGAGTCCTGTATCTCCCTACTCTGCCATCTTCCCACAATTCTCTGATTGTTATAAACATTTGAAAGAGGTATTATAGATGATGGTTGTAATCTTTTATTAACCATAGCATCAAACTGATTTCTCTATTAAATTGGTTTCATAGTATTAAAAAATTTCTGATTCATACATTAAAGTAGTTGAAAATGGAATCTTTTTTTCCATTTGTTTTAAAATAACCTGCTTTGAGGTTTCAAGATACTCTTCATTTAAAATCATCTGGAAGCTTGGGAAAATTGCTGGAAAGTTTTGAACCAAGGTGATACAGCAGATAATACGTAATATTTGGACCTATTCTCATATTTAATTGAAAGATGATTAATGGATTTCAAAAGATGTTTAATGGATTTCTCATCCTATATGAATAGTCCTTATTTCATGGAAAATATTGTTTCAAATGTATCTTTTTGCAATAAAAGGTTTAACAAAATAATATATATTAACTACCGCATGCCTATATTTGTCATAAATTTACTCAACATTTCAAGACAGTCAATTTTGTCTTGTTTTGCATGTGAAGTTCAAATGCTAATTTTAATTTCATTTTTGATATTTTATCTGCAATTGTAAGTACCATAATATTCTTACCTGCATTGCGAATTTGGGTTCCTCTGCTTATGAAAATTCAGGCCAGAAAAATACACATTTGCAAGAAAGGGCGGTCTAAGGGCAGGAACCTGGGTCATGCCTTCCATTCACCTGAGTATTGTCACTCCTTGCTATAGAAGAATGATTTTTAATTTTAAGTGGCTGGACACACTTATAATCTTCCAAAACAATGAGTCATTTTCCATAAGTTCAAATATTTTTCCAATTTTTCCAGAGATAAAAGAACTTTATGAGGTATTCATAAAAACAAGTTAAGCTGGCAGTGCAAATGAATTCATGCTTCTCCCAATATGTTTAAATTTAATAATAAAATGGTTAAATGTGTGTTTAATACAGTGTTTTTAAGTTAAACTACTTTACTAGAATTTCTCTGAATCTAATACCATATCATGGTTACTGTTATTATTTTGAGAAAATGATTCCTAAAGTTATCTTTTTCTCAGTCCCATGAATTTCAAACCCATATTTTCAACTCTCTGCCTGTTGGAATATCTTCTGTTATGTTCTCCAGTTTGATAATACTAGCTCTAAGCTGTACCACTTGTTCACCAGCCACTCAAGCTTCATCTTAAGGTGATTTGAATCCTCTTTATCCTTCATCCACCATAACTATTTCATCAAAAAGGTTGTTCAATTTTAAATGTAAATTTTTTCCAAAATTCATTTTCCACATACTACCCTTTATCAGGCCCTCACATCTTGTTTGTGGTTACCAAATTCCAAAGTCTCTTACCTTGAATATGTTGAACATTGGACTGCAGGAATTGTCTTTTGAAAACATATAAAACCTCATCTGCCTTTGCTAAGAAACCTCTGAAATCTCTTTATCCCTTTTAGAAAGTTCTCTAAACATCTTAATTTTCCTTCACGATCTGACCCCTAACTAAATGCTTTTTCCAAAACCGTTCAAACATACCTCCACACAATGGACAAGTCCTTTAGACTAAGTATACTAAATTAAGGACCATTTTTAGATTGTGCTGTATACTTTTAAGTCTTTATTCCTTAGTAATTTCTCTTTCTATTATCTAAAATTTTATTTCCTAAGAGTTTCATTTCATACACCTCTCATTTTTCAAGATTCAATTCATATGCTTTATGAAACCTCAGCCCATTTCTCAAGTTGGATTTAACCACTCCCTCATCTATGTTATTCTAAAAAACTTAATAGATTTGTCAAATATTATCAGGTTTCATTTTATGGCTAATTGTGGATATGTCTGTCTCATTGTGTCATTTGCTTGTTCTGTCCCCCACCAGCCCTGGCCCTTTTGCTATAAATTCCTTGATAGATGTTATTAGATTTTTCTGATTTTATCCATTTTAGTCACTACATATTATCTAAAAAGATTAAGAAATGCATGAATTAATAGATAACTAAATGAATGATTGAATATATGAATTAAGAATAAAATTAAGACTTCCCAGATGTGGGAGTCTACCCAATAATAGGTGAAATAGTGTGATATTTTTTGGTGGAATAGGAATAATGTTGACTTTTAGTTCTAGGAGGTATGGCCCTGAATGAACAGCTCAGATGACGTGCAAGCTATGTGCTAGCTCTACCTTTCCATTTGAACTAGTTACCAATTATTTTTGCTCTAAATGCAAACTATTCTTCCAGTCAGGACAGAATGTCAAAGGGCTTTGACAGTAACATTTATGAAAATACTATGATGATAATTATTACTGAAGACTTTGAGGTCAAGAGTGAACATGTAATCAACATTTCTCTTCAAAAAAGTTAGGTACAGGAAGGAAAAATCCTGGCTATGCAAATGATATCAACGAAAAATAGATTCCATTTTCCAAAGTACTATTCCTATTTTATGTAATGTAAGAATAGGTCACAAGCATATACTTTTACTCAAACATGAGGAACCAATTAATTTTCTGATAGTTGGATTGTAATTGTGCCCAAGAATGGAGAACTTATTTTGGTGATAAGGAATTTGTAACTATCTTAGCTGATTGCTGCTTGGAGTTTATATAGTTTACCAGAAAAACAATCTTGGCTATATTATGTTGTTTCCCTAATTGGTGTTTTTTGAATGGGGAGACTAACATTATTTAGTAACTGTCAGGTTGTAGGTGTTTTACATTCATTATAAATTGTTCATCTTTATAATACTATGAGGTTGATGTCTATTCTTCAGGTGAGAATATTAAGGATCTGAGAATTTTCATTTTTTTAATCAGTATGTTTTAAAGATATTAAGCAAGCAATGTGTTAAGCTATATTCTCTATTTACTGGAGTGTGAATAATCTACGTTTCCAGTTAAATATAGAGTTATGCTTAATAACCAGGTAAGTATTTCCTTAACTTAGCCAAGATGAACGCAATTTGGTATATGATAGGGCCAGAGTTAGGATTCAAGCAATTTCTACCTGATGCCAAAACCCATATTCTGACCAAATCATAGTATCTATCTAACGTGAGCTGAATCATAAATATGGAGGGGTGTACAAGTCTCTGTGATAGATGAGCTCTCTTTCCTTTTGTTGACAATGTTCTCAAAATTCATTTTTCATCCTGCTCTTTACTTGGACTGAGTTGTGTTTAAATCCACTATTAAAAATATGAGGTTATTTTAGAGCGCTTTATTGATTTTATTCCACACATTTTCATAAGCTTATAACTATCTTCTCAAGTTCCATTTCTTATTCTCAGGCATGTTTTTTTGCTATTAGACATGAATAGTTACTTTCGTCTCTGTTTATTGTATGTGATTTTTTAATAAGCACGAAACTAAAGATTAAAAATACAATTAAATGAGGTCATACTTCTGTGCTTGAAGAGGTCAAGTGAGGACATAGACATAAACACTTGATGATAAAAAACAATTTGGAAATGCAGGAATAGAGATCTATGGAAGGAGAAAAGGCAGGTCAGAAGAAAGGTGTGTCACCAAGCCTCACTTAGATGGATTTTTGAGTTTATTATTTGCATGGTTACATAGGCAGGCCTAAGGCTTGCCTGCCAATTCACTACACTCCCAGTAAACAATGTTGCTTATTCTTGTTTGCAATATTTCACAATTATGTAAGGAAATGGTGCTGTGAGAAGGCATACTAAGAATCATCTCCCCAATCAGTCCTGCTGTTCAGTCTATAATTGCATGCACACTCTAGAGGGAGACCCAGACAAAGCAAATAAAATATACCATAAGGACAATATTAATAAACATTATGATGACCAGTAAAGTAGAAAGAAATAGAGGATAATGGATGGTTTTACTTTATACCAGATAGTGAGGAGTGACCTTAAATATCTGCCACTCACACACATGAAAGTCCAGAGAATAATAGCTCAGAAGCAGATTTGCTGGTGATTTTAAAATGCGTAAACAGGAAGAGGTCCTACCCTTTTGGAGTTTATACTCTACTGGAAGAAAATTACATTGGTCAGTTGATCACAGTGACATAAAAGTATAGCTCTGATAAGTATTATAAAGTAATGGTATATATAGGATCCCAATCTAGAGTTAAGGTATCATCAGGGAAAACAACTCTGAAAAAGTGTATTTGACTATCTTGATGATTGACTATATTGATGGCATCATGCTAACTGAACCAGGAAGGAGCAAGTACCCAAAATGCCTTACAATTTCAAATGTGCCAGAGAACTGAAGATTAACAAAACCAGGATTCAGGGTTGTGACATAATAGTGAAGTTTTCAGGCATACACCAGTCTAGGATATGCATAGATGCCCACTTTAAGGTAAAGGGAAAGTTTTTGAACTTTTCACTTCTTTACACTAAGAAAAAGGCACAGGGGTGGTGAAGTATGTTTGGATTTTGGGGGCAACATGTACTGCGTTTGTGAGCACTGTTCTGAAATAGTTATCAGAGGATTTAGGATGTTGCCAGTTTTGAGTAAGGCCCAAGGAAAGAGAAGAATCTGAGTTACAATCTTCTCTTTCATTGAGGCTATAAAACCCAGCTGATTAAAGATATTAGGATACAGATGGCATGTGGAACTTCTGGCAAGAATCAAGAGGAGGGTTGCAGGTCTCTAGAATTCCAAGTGAAACCGGACAACTACTTTGAGTTTGAAATGTATCTCCTGAAATGTTATTGGACCATAATTGAGACTATCTGCCCATGGGACAGCAAGTAACTATATAGCTATAGTATTCCATTAGGTATTACTAGACCAATTTAGACATAAGTTCTGGTGAGCACAGCAGCAATCCATGATTTAATGAAAATTGTACATTTGGGATCAGGTCTGAGCATGACTAGAAGGAACAAGTAAATGATAAGAATAGGTAACCAAATTCCCCAATCCTTACCTTACTCTTGAGTTGACTCTTCCTCAACTCACACCATGTGTAATGGAAATTGCACATTTGAGATCAAGTCTGAGCAAGTCAAGAAAGCACAAATAAGTTATATCTGAAGACCTACAGAATGGTTGATCTATTGCTATTTTTAGCTCACATAATAATGTGTTAGCGGAAGGGACATATTATATGGCAATGGAAATGTGACAGTGAGTCTGTCTACAGGGTCCACTGACTTACATGTCTCACCATCCAGAGGCATCTATCGAATCAGAACATCTGTGTAGACTTTTGAAGGCTTAATTAAGCTGCCTGTTTGTTTACAATATCTAGTGGGACTATATAATCTCTTGATGCTTATGTATCTACTGATAATGGTAATTGGACATTTGCAACAACCATAGCTCAAAAAGAGAAGATCAACTGAAGATTCTGACCCTTCAGAGCTGGGGATCTATGTCAGCTATCAGGCAAGTGGCCCAGATCATCAAAGGGTGGTCACGATGAGAGTAGGGATTGTAGCTTGTTTCACTAACTTTCTTGCATTCAGGGTTTTAAGATGTGGTCTCTGACCACTACCTTGGCAGTGACTCTGGGACTGATGAGATTTTCCTTCCCCTCTTAGGTAAGAATTAAGGCACTTTTTGGTCACAAAAATGCAAGTTCCATATTTTATTTGGGAAGCAAATATAAGGAAGGCACTATGGGATTTGAGTGATACAAAGTGTGAACTGTATCTTATACTCCCAATGCATCATTTAAAGTCTTCTCCACCTTACATTTCTCATGTTTCAGACACTATCGCAAACAGTTCAGCATGGGTTCTGACTAACTTCATGTAGTCAGACAGCATTTTGTTTCATGCTTGGGCCTTGTGCCTCTTGGCTCTTGTCCTTGGCTTTTCTGTTGACATAGTGGTGATACAGGTCCTGCTCAGCACTCACACTTGTACAAGACAGAAGGATGATGGTGATTAGGCCCCATGGGGCAAGTCTTTGACTCATGGAAAATTCGATTCAATGGATAAATTATTACCCCCTTCTCCTTCTGGATGAACTGGCTTGAAATGCAGTTTCTATGGCTACTGGAAAGAGTTTTGAGATAGAGCAATTAGTGGCACTTGATATGCATTTTCATATTAGTTCTCCCTATTTTCTGCTTCAGTTCCCTTATCTTTCACTGCAGCTTCATGTGATTGCCTTCCCTAATAAAGCTGTAAGAATACATCTTTGCCTTAGGCTCTGAATTCTGTAGAACCCAGATCAAGACAGTAGGGTTCCAAGAATAATTCCTAGGTTTCTACTTTGTGGAGTTCAATTCACTGATATAGGGATAATTGAACAACGATTATATTTAGGACCAAATGATCATCAGTTCCATATTAGACTTAGCTAATTTAGACATACAAAAGAAAACACTAGGGCAGAACTTGGCTATATGTGCATGCAGCTTAGGGGGAAGGTAAGGACTGAATATAAAATAAAGCTAGAGTCTTTAGTGTATGGATTGTTACTGGAGCTATCATAAGGATAGATTTTCTAGGGAGAGAGTTCAGGGTTACAGGAGGATCTATGTTCAAAGCTAGAAAAATTACATGTATTGTTTGACATGAAGAAAATAAAGTTGTATAGGAGCAGAGAGCAAGCAGCTGATAAGATGGAAAAGTAAACAATAAAGTGGGTAGTTGTGGAAGCTAGGAAAATAACTTATTTGAAATAAGAGGCAATTGGCAGCAAAACTGAATGCTACTGCAGAGTCCAGTAAAGTAAAGACCAAAAAACCTCTATTAGATATAAGTCATGAAGATTATTGGAGAGAAGCAAGGGAAAGCTATTTTCTTGGAGTAAGGGGTAAAGAGGACAGATGACATATTATGCATTTGATGGCATAGAGACAAGAAAAATCATAGCATGTATTGTAAACCCTCTGAAGTTTGATGTTATTAAAGTATAAAAATAAGACTGAGTAAAGGATTCCCCACATAGATATGAGTTTTGTATAAGAAACCTCTTTAAATTATTTAAGAAACTTCTCATAATTTGAAATATGGAGAAATAATTTTTTTTTTCCAACCTGAAAAACATAAGTGCAGGAATTTTTATACTACTTTATGGTCCCTAGATGAAATAAGAAAAGATTTCAGGGAGTAAATAAGCTCCTTAAATTGTATGCAAATGTCTGTGTATGTGTGTGTGTGTATGTGTGTTACTAGGGGTAGCAGGCATTTATCCAATTCAAAAAGATCCAGGAACACCAGAAGATTCATAACCATGTATCCAGGGTAGACCTGTTTCAGAATCTGTTTACAGAAAATCCATTTCTTTAAGAAATTTTGAAAATTGATGAAGAAAATGCAAGACTGTAATTATGATCTCAATTCTGCTCCTATAGATCTGAAGTGGAGAAACAATGCATACTCTGATGTGGTAAGGTAATTACAGGCAGAAGGCAGAATATAATTGTAGGTGTGAATGTAAAAAGGGAGAGAAACATGAACATATGAGGGATCTAAAAAGCAAATTAGCTTAAAGGATTCAAGGTTTCTGAAGGGGTTAGTTTCCACTGGGGCAATTTCTAACAGAGGGCTTGAGCAGCAAACTGATGAATTAATTATATTTTAAAACTGAAGACCCAAAATATTGATAAAATGAAGATTATTTCCTTTGACTAGAGTGATCTAAATCCCCTTCATCCTCTCTCTTGTGACTCAAAGATAAGAAGTAGCAAAAAATAATGATAATTTGAGAACTACTGGAATAAAAAATATAACAAACTTCTATTATTAGGTCAAAGGCCTTTTTTCTAGGTAACTCATGTTAGCAAATATTCTTGAGTATTAAAAAAACTGCTAAATATTGCATGTGATTTTCCTCTTCTATTCCTTTTTAACAGATGCTTAATATAGCTACAAATAGTAATTTGTAGGAATTAATCACCAGGAAATTCACAGACAGTAGGGTTCTATATTTGATTTCTGAATCTTTGTTTTGTCATTTTCTTTCACATATTTAGCTCAATTGAGCTAGATGGTAGTTACTAGAATAGAAGGTTGAATCAAATACAAAATGCAAACTTAGCTCAAAGCCTGTTGCTTATTTCTTCTTAATTTTCTATTCATTCTACTATACATTTTTTTTCCATTTGTTGACAAAATCATCCCCAATGTAGAGGTCATGGGAAATGTTTTTCATTACATTACAGTAATGGATACAGGACATGGTAAATATCATCAAAAATTATTAAACAGTACCATCTAAATTGTAAACTATACTGTAAGCCATTGACAATGTTATGTTTCACTATCTGTATAACAGTTATAACAATGCAACCATCCACATAAAAAAGGATTTAATATGGGATGAGGAAAGGGGAAGGAGGTTGGGTATGTGAGAGTCTCTAGTATTCTGTGTGTGACTTTGCTGTGACCTAAAACTTCTTTGAAAATTAAATGAAAATTTGGGAGACACTGGGGAGTGAGAGGGGGAAGGTACAGACTAGACACCCAATAATGCAGTGATAAAAGGCAACAATAATAATAATAAATTTTTTTTTATTTTTTATTTTTTTTGTTTTTTCTCATTTTTTGAATGTCCCAATCCTTTAATTTAATTTATTTTTTTTCTTTTTCTGAGGTTCCATGTATTTTCTCTCTTACATTTAAGCTTATCAATATTATTTCATTTTCCTATTAATTGTATTTGACTATTATAGGGGCTTCATCTTCAAGGAAGGGTTAGATCACAAAAGGGTTACAACGGCAGCAGCAGAGGATCATTGGTGGGGGGTGTCTGGGATGGGGGTTTCATGGGAGGAAGTTCACCTGAATATACATGAAAGATATATAAAATTGTTCAAATGATCAAAGGGTGAGACATGGTCACAGTGGCTAGACAATCACTCAATAAATGAGGGAATACTGAATTCCCAGCCTGGAGAGCTCTGCCACATTCTCCAAGGGAGCAGCAACAGTCCCCCAAGTGCAGGGGCAGTGTCTGGCAAAGGAGGATGGTTCACTGATGGGTTCTTGTTATTAATGACTAGCCTTACAAGTCTTTGCTCTTGTGATTGAAACTTGGCATACTGTTATGGGGTGCCTAAGGGTTGCCACCTGAGAGCCTCCTTGTTGCTCAAATGTGGACTCTCTCTAAGCCAAACTCAGCATATGAATGCATTACCTTTCCCCGAGGTGTGGGACATAACTCCCAGGGATGAGCCTCCCTGGCAACGAGGGATTAATACCAAGTGCCAACTGGCAATATGACTGGAAAAAGACCTTGAATAAAAGGGGGAAAAGGTAAAGACAAATGAGTTCATGTGGCTAAGAGACTTCAAAGAGAGTTGGGAGGTCATCCCATAGGTAATGCTTATGCACACCTCAGTAGGATCTCATAGAACACCAAAGTGGATATCACCCCACACAGAGGGGCTCCTGAGGGCTCTGGAGACACCCAGGTCCTATATAAGGGTGGATAGCTCTAGAGATTGATGCCTTATCAGTGGGCTCTACTTTGGAATCTGTGCTCCTAGGAGTGACAGAGTTGGACTCAAATAAGTCCTCCCTGCACATGGTTCATCAATCCCTTCTATTCAAACCTGTATGTGATGTTGGAGTTTGTAGGTATACTTCCAGAGACTGGAGCCTCTGGCCCGCCCATGTGCCAGCTGTGCCTGGAATCTCCGTGGAGCTGCAACTCCTACTCTACAGCTCAATGGACTCACCCAAATCACCTGGTGAGAAGACGATGATAGACAACAGCCATCCCAGGGAATGGAGAGAGCCTGCAGCTGCAGGCAGGATGATCCCATCCACCGTATCCATGGGATATAAGCCCCCTCTCACTTGGAGGTGGAGTGGACATCACTATCCCAAACTCCTCAGGATTGGGGGAAGAGCTATCGACTAGAGTGGACTTAATGGTATTCTGTTGTAGACATATTGTTATTCAAGCAGTGGAAGAAATTACAGCAGTGAGGTGGAGCCAGTGGCCACCGGATGCTTTCAGGGCAGGGAGAGGAAAAGCAGTTGTAATACAGGGGCTTTTTCAGGACTTGGGAATTATCCTGAGTGATATTACAATGACAGATATAGGCCATTTTACATCAGCATATACCATGCAGAACTCGGTGGGAGAGAGTGTGGTCTACAATGTGAACTATGGTCCATGCTTAGTGGCAAAGCCCTAGGATGTGTATACCCATTGCAGGTGATGTGCCACACTAATGAAAGATGTTTATGTGGGATGTTATGGGAGGTGTGGGAGATGGGGAACATGGGAATCCTTGTAATTTTTGTGTAACATTTATGTAATCTAAGCATCTTTTAAAATATTAAATAAAATTAAAAAATGTGCTGCATCAGTTGTAACAAATGTTCTACACCAATGCAAGGTTACAATAGGGTGATACATGGGAATCCTATATTTTATGCATGATATTCAGTAAACCTACAACTTTTCTAATAAAGAAAAAAAGTTGACAAAAATTTTAAAAATAACTACAAAACCATCACTACACCTAAAATTATTAACAATAATTCTTTAATGTCATCAAATAAAATATGTTCAAATTTTTAAAAAGAGTAGCCAGAATCAGTCCTGGGAAAGAAGAAGCTATCATGAGTGAACAAATAGGATAAATTCCTATTCCCATGGGATAGAACAGAAAGATATTATGATCCCTTTGTTTAAAATATTTTGTTTTATTTAAAAGAAGTAAACTTATATTGAATGTTAATTGCCATAGGAAGAAGAATGTGTGCATAAAGTATTGATTTTATTTTGAAAGTTGAAGAATCCAATGTGGGTTGCTACCTTTAACTTTGTCTAAAAACATTTTTTATTATTGTGGAAAAATGACAGCCCTTCTTTGCTTAAGCATTGCAAATTTTTAAAGCATTTAACACTTTATTCCATTTATATATGCAAGTCCAATATATGAAAATCCAAATTTAAACCATCATTAACAGACGTTGGATACATGGGGTCCTGGTAACTAATCATTTTTCAAAATTATTTCTAATTTCATGAAAAAATTAATCAGTAGATTATTAATCATACTTTTATTTATAAACTATATCCTTTCTTTTCTGTTCTCAGGCTATGTTATTATCTCCATTTCACAAAAGAGAAAGCTGGTCCACAGAAATTTTGGTTTGTCTAAGGTCATTAATTAGTGGTCAACCTGAGACCATGTCACAAGTCTGCTTATCTCATATCTTATATTCTCTCCATTGTATAATGTTCTACTTCAAGAGCCAGGTTCTGCCACTACAATTGTGTGTTTTATTTAAAGTTATGTGTTTTCTGGATAACTTCATGACTTCAGAAACAAACAATCTCATAAGACAAAGTATTTCTGCATTTTGTCCTTCCTTATTTCCTCCCAGTCCTATAATTCCTAGCTAGAAATATAACAACTTATAGTAACTGGGTGCTTACCAAGTAGTAGACACTGTGCTAAGAATTTTGCACATATTTTCTGTTTTAAGGGATTTAAAATTAGGTAAACAATGTGTGAGCCATTTTATGAAAAAGAAAATTGAGGCTCAGAGAAGTTATGGGGTTTACCTGAGATCACACAGCACAAAAGTAGGAGAACTAAGATAGGTCTCTTTGATTCTAGACCATAAGCTTTACTTAACTGTTATGGATACTTCCTCTTTGAGCATTCAACAGTTATTCTAAATTATTAGAGAGATACATTTTCAGAAGTCAGTGGCAAAATATATAGCTGTTGATAGCCCAAGTGTGACTGAATGAGCTATAAGTCATATGAAAATTCAGTGTCAGAAATTTTGACTGTCTCCTTTCAGATCCCTCTGCCTTCTTCTTCTTCTTCTTCTTTTTAATATATATTTTTTCTTTTTTAAAAAGATACTTAGATTACATAAATTTTACATAAAAAATAGAGGGGATTCCCATATACCGTGCTCCCTACACCTCCCACATTAACAACATCCTTCCTTAGTATGGTGTATTCATTACAATTGATGAACACATTTTGGAGCATTGTCACTAAGCATGGATTATCATTTACATTGTAGTTTACACTCACTCTTGCACAATTCTGTAGGTTATAGCAGATATTTCAAATTTTTTAATTAAAAAAAAATTTTTTTTGTATTTTATTTCTTATTTCAAAAATTATCATTATTATTTCATTTTCTTATTAATTGTATTTGGTTATTTTGTTGGCTTCATTTTTGTAGAAGTTTTGGATCATAGAAGGATTACAACTATGACAGAGGGGATCATTGGTACAGTGTGTCAGTGATTGGGGATGCATGGGAGGAGGTTAACCTGGGGCTTACATATAAGGCAGATAAATGTGTTCAAGTGTTCATGGGGCATTGTCACGGTAGGTGGAGATTCACACATTAACCGAAAGCATATTGAATTCCCATCCCGGGGAGTTCTGCCACATTTTCTAAAGGAATAGCAAGAATCTCCCAAGCACAGGGGCGATAACTAGTGAAGGAGGATGATCCATTGATGGGCCCTTGATATTGATGACTGTACTTATGAACCTTTACTTTTGAAATTGAAACTTAGTCTATTATTATAGGGTGCCTAAGGTTACCTCCTGAGAGCCTCCTTGTTGCTCAAATGTGGCCTCTCTCTAAGCCAAACTCAGCATGTAAATGCTTTACCTTCCCTCCAGCATGGTACATGACTCCCAGGGATGAGTCTTCCTGGCACCAAGGGATTACTACCAAGCACCAACTAGCAATGCAACTGGAGAAAGACCTTGACCAAAATGGGGAAAAAGTAAAGACAAATGAGTTTATATTGCTAAGAGACTTCAAAGTGAGTTGGGAGGTCATTCCAGAGGTTATGTTTATGCATGTCTCAGCAGGATCTCATTTACTGCCAAAGTAAATACTACCTCAAATAGCCGGGCTTCTGAGGGCTCTGGAGACATCCAGACCCTATAGTCAGGGCAGATAGTTCAGGAGTTTGGTGCCTTGCCAATGGACCTGGTTTTGGAATTTATGCTTCCCTGTGTGACAGAATTGGACTCAGGTGTGGTTTCCCTACAATGGCTCTTCTGATCCTTCTGTTTGAACCTATAATTAGTACTAGAGTTGATAGGTGTATGTCCAAGAGACCAAAATCTTTGGGCTGTCTTTGTACCAGCTGGACCCTGAATCTCAATGGAGTTGCAACACCTACTCTCCAGTTCATTGGACTCACTCAGGACAACTAACAAGGAGATGATGATGGACAATGACCATCCCAAGGAACCAAGAGAGTCTACAACCGCAAACAAGAGAGTCCCATCCATCTGCCCTATGGGATCAAAGCCCCTTCTCAATTAGAGGTGGAGTGGGCATCATCATCCCAGAATCCTCAGGATTGGGGAATGAACTATGGACTAAAGTAGACTCATTTTGATTTTAAAAGTCTTTATTCACTCCTAGTAGTATTCAACTTAAATCCCAGAGGATATGTTTTGTTTGATGAGATGTTATGTACATGGTAAGAAGTGAGGTGTTTATAGAAATTGTATCAGATATTTAAGGCTACAAGGGGACCATATAGTGCATAATGAAGGAATAATTTGTTTTAAAAATATTATCTTGTGTTTATATTATACTTTGAATCCCAAGTGAGTTTGCATTCAATGTGAACTTTCATAGAGTTGTTTGAGGAACAGTACCAATATCAGTGAAATAAGATTTTATAAATAATTGGCTTTTATTACAGGCACTTTTATTATTCAAGACCATTATGTGCCTCTGATATCTCTGAATCCAAGGAGTAACAGCTGGATTAAAATATACACCTACTGTATTGTCCTTTCCTTTTTTACTGTATTCCTATGGGATAAAACAGAAAGACATTATGATCCCTGTGTTTAAATGGTTAATGGAAGTCATGGAAACTGTCTAAATGACAGTATTGCAGTTATATCTAAGTTTCTCAAATTCAGGCTTAATGCTTTTGGTCAGTAAATTACATTTTAAAATTGTTATCCCTGGGCTCTGAAAAAAAACTCAGAGAGGATTTTTAACAGGGCAATTTCCTGAATACCTAACTATTATTTTGAAAGAGTTGTATTTAAATAATTTGTTTTATATTTTTAAAGATGAATTAAACTTAGATATTTAACAGTCTGATTATATCCACACTACTGGAATTTATATATTACTATGACCAAAATTATGCATTATTGCTACAAAATCAATTATATTTTGCATTAAACACTGAATCCTTTGGGAAACTTAATAGTGAGAAAAATTACTTTTTTCATTTAATAAACTTTATTTGTCATGAAGTTTTAGATAACAGAAAAGTTACATCTAAAATAAAGGTATTCCTATCTACCCCACCTCTGCCTCCTCTCCCATTTTCCCCACTTAATAACACATTAGTGTGGTACACTTGCTACAATTGATGAACAAATATTGAAGCATTGCTACTAACCAAGGTCTATAGTTTCCATTATGGTTTACACTTTGCACCATACAATTTTATAGGTTTTGATAAAATGTATCTGTATGTCATGCAGAACAATTCCAATGCTATAAAAAGGCCGTATGTTCCACCTATTCTTCCATCCCACTCCCTTCAAAACCTCTGGTAACTACTGTCTTTATATCAATGTTACAAGTTCTTCCATTACTACAATAATAATAAGTTTACTTTGTCCATGGTTGAATTTCCCCTTTTATGTTTGTTCATTTTTAATTTTGAGGATTTGGGGATGGTGAGGAACACTCTGCTTCAGTTTGAGAGGGGGTTTAGATTTTATGGGACAGATGGAAGAACTGTTTTGCTTGCAGTTGTAGCTACTCTTTGTTTTTTGGAATGGGGGTTGTCTATCATCATCATTTTGTTAGATGTCCTGGGTGACCCATTGATTGCTTAAGAGTATGTTGTTTAACTTCCATATATTTTTCCTATTCCAGTTCTCCATCCTTTATTGGTTTCCAGCACCATTTCATTGTGGTCAGAGACAGTATTTTGTAAAATTTCAATCTTTCTAAATTTTTTGAGACTTGTTCTATGATCTAGCATGTAGTCTATGCTGGAGAATGATCCATGTGCACTTGAGAAGAATGTATATCCTACTGTTTTGGAGTGTAATGTTCGGTTTAAGTCCATTAGATCTACTTCCTCTAACATTTCATTCAGGGTTTCTGTTTCTTTATTGATCCTCTGTCAAGATATTCTATTAATGATAATGGTGTACTGAAGTTCCACATTATAATTGTAGAGGTGGCTATTCTCCCCTTAGTTTTGCTAGTATTTGCCTCATGTATTTTGGGGCTCCCTGGTTAGGTACAAAGATATTTGACTGTTCTTGATTCTTTGCAGATTACCCCTTTTATTAATATATAGTGTCCTTCTTTGTCTCTTTCAATAGTTTTGCATTTAAAGTCTATTTTTTTCTGATATTTTTATAGGTACTTTCGCCATTTTTTTGGTTACTGTCTGTGTGTAACTCGTTTTTTCCAACTTTTCACTTGCAAACTCTTGGTGCCTCAGTGTCTAAGGTGAGTTTCTTGTAGACAGCATATAGATGGACCATATTTCCTTATCCATTCTGCCAATCTGTGTCTTTTGATTGGAGAGTTTAATCCATTAATTTTCAATGTTGTTATTGTAAAGAGAGTATTTAGCAATTTTTTCTTTAGATTTATATATGCCATATTTTATTTTTATTTCTTTTTTGTCCTTTTAGTTACTCTTACCAATAATCTTCTTTTCTATATTCTTCTCCAACCCTTTCTCTCCTGTTTTTTCCTTTCAACCTGCAGAACTCTTTTCAGTATTTCTTAGGGACAGGACTCTTGTTGACAAATGCTCTCAATTTCTCTTTATCTCTGAACATTTTGAACTCTCCTTCCTTTTTGAATGACAATTTCGATAGATACAGAATACTTGGCTACTAGATTTTTTTTTTTTCCATTCAGCACCTTAACTATGCCATACCATCACTTCCATGGTTTCAGATGAGAAATCAGTGCTTAATTTTATCTAGCTTCATTTATATGTAATGTATTTCTTTTCTCTTGCTTTCAGGATTCTGTCTTTGTCTTGAGCTTTTGACAATTTAAGAAATAGTTATCTCAAAGTAGGTTTGCTAGGATTCATTATGCTTGGAGTATGCTGCACTTCCTGGACATGTATATCCATGTCCCTCATAAAAGTTGGCAAAATTTTGGCTGTTATTTCCTCAAAGACTCCTACTGCACCCTTTCCCTTATCTTCTCCCTCTAGGATGCCCATAATGTATATGTTTGTGCATTTCACGCTGTCATTCAATTCCCTGAGTCCTTGCAGAATTTTTTTTAAACCTCTTTGTCAACTATCTGTGAAAATTTGGATGTCCTATTTTCAATTTCACTAGTTCTTTCTTTTGCTTGTTCAAACCTGCTATGTGTTGCTGGTGTATTTTTAATTTCTTGCATTGTGACTTTCATTACCATAAGATCTGTTATCTTTTTATATATGCTTATAATTTCTTCTGTATATTCCCCCATTTGTTTCATTGAGATGATTAAGAATATTTGCACATTAGTTTGCAATTAGTTGTTCCACATTGTGCATCTCCTCCTGCTTTTGTTTTTTCATTAGGCTGGCCCATGACTTCCTATTTCTTAGTATGGCTTGTAAGTTTTTACTGATGTCTAGGCATCTGTTTATCTTGATGGGGTTATTCAGTTGTTTAATTTCTCTTTCAAATCTAGGGTTTTATTTTTATTTGGTTTTTGTTAGGAGTCCTCTTTCTCACTTGGTTCCACTTAATTTATATTCTTGTAGTTGCCCATTTTCAACAGAAAAATACTAGATCCACAAAAAAGGAATGAAAGAAGAAGAAGAAAAAAAAGAAAAGTTAGAAATAAAAAAGGAAGTTAAAAAACAAAAAAGGGATAAAAAATAAATAAGGGAAAAATAATAAACAGCAGTAAAAAATTTAAAAGATAAGAAAAATAAACAGGAAAAAATAAGATAAAATAAAATAATGGCCACATTAGTGAGAAAAGAAGAAATACAAAATAGGGAAAGGCAGAAAGGAAGGAAGAAAAATAGAGGGAAAAATGAAAGAAAGAAAAAATAAAAAAAGGAAGAAAAGAGAAAAAGTAAAAAGAGGGTAAAATAATAATAAAACACAAAAAATGGAGGAAAAAGAAAGAAAAAAGGAAAAATAAAAGACAAGATAAATAGAAAGAAAGGAGAGAAAGGAAGAAAAACAGGAGAAGAAGGAAAGAAAATAAGGAAGAGGAGAAGGAAAAATAAACAAGTCAAACGAAACAAAAGAAAACAAAAATCTGGGCGTTCCTCTCAAACACCAGGACAGGCTAAGCTCCTCCTCTCAGGTACCTGTTTTGGCCAGTCAATAACCCCCAAACCCCCCTCTCTGCAGGTATCTGGGTGAAGAAAGAGAGAAAGAGAAAGAATGAAAGAGAAAAACAAAACAAAACTGGCCTTTCACTTAGGCCACCAGAGACTCAATAGTCACCTCCTTTCCAGCTGCTTGTATGTGCCAATCAATTACCTGACAGCCAGACTTTCTTCCAGAACCTGAACGAAATGAACAAACAGAAAAGGAAATAAGGAAAAAATGAGAGGACAAAAAAATCTCTGGTTAAGTTTCCTCAGCTCTTCCCAAGGCTTGCCCAGCTCCCCACTACCCTAAGCAAGCTGGCCACATGCTCCCCTTTGGGATCACTCCTCAGCAGCTCCCATCTGAAGGGTGAAATAAATGCCACTACAGTAATAGTTGGAGTCTTCAAAACACCATTCTTAGCACTGGACAGAACATCTGAAACAGAGAGTTTAAAAAATATGATAAATGAACTTGACCTGATATTTATAGAGCATTACATCCCAAAACAGCAGGATATACAGTTTTTTTTCAAATGCTCATGGATCCTTCTCCAGTATAGACCATATGTTGGGTCACAATACAGGTCTCAATAAATGTAGAAAGATTGAAATTATACAAAAAACTTTCTCCAATCATAATGGAATGAAGCTGGAAATAATAATGGATAGAAAAATAGGTAATTCACAAATATATGGAGATTAAACAACACACTCTTAAGTAGTTCAAAGAAGAAACGACAAGGGAAATCAGTAAATATATTGAGACAAATGAAAACTAGAACACAACATATCAAAACATATGGAATACAGCAAAGTCAGTGCTGAGAGGGAATTCCATAGCCCTCAATCCTTACATTGATAAAAAGAAAAGGCTAAAATAGAACACTTAACTGCACACCTAGAGGAACAAGAAAATGAACAGCAAACTAATCTCATACCAAGCTGAAGGAAAGAAATAATAAAGAGCAGAGCAGAAATAAATTTAATTGAGAACAAAAGAACAATAGAGAGAATCAACAAAACAAGTTAGTTCTGTGAGAAGATCAAAAAGATTAACAAACCCTTAGATAGAGTGACAAAGAATTAAAGATAGAAGATGCAAATAAATAAAATCAGAGACAAGAGGGGGGGGGGCAATACCATTGACCAGGCAGAAATAAGAGAGATCATAAAAGAATAATATAAATAACTATATGCCAAAAAACAAAACAAAACAAAACAAAAAACAGATAATGTAGATGAGACGGACAAATTCCTAGAAACACACAAACAACCTACATTGACCCTAGAAGATATAGAAGACCTCATCAAACCAATCACAAAGAGATTGAAAGAGTCAAAACATAAAAAACCTCCCAAATATGAAAAGCTCAGGACCAGATGGCTTCACAGGTGAATTCTACCAATCATTCAAAAATGATATTATACCAGTATTGTTTAAGCTCTTTCAAAAAACTGAACAGGAAGGAATGTTACCAAACTCATTCTATGAAGCCTGACATCACCCTAAGATCAAAACCAGATAAAGATACTACAAAAAAAAAAAAAAAAAAAAAAAAAGAAAGAAAAAGAAAAAGAAAAGAAAGAAAATTACATACAAATTTATCTAATGAATATAGATGAAAAATTCCTCAAACAAAACAAAACAAAACAAAACAAAAAACACCTGCAAACTGAGTCCAAAAACACATTGAAAGAATTATACACTATAATTGAATGTGTTTTATCCCAAGTATGAAAAGGTGTTTCAACACAAGAAAATCAATCAGCGTAATAAGCCACATTAATAAACTAAAAAAGAAAAATCACATGATACTCTTGATTGAAACAGAAAAGACATTTGACAAGAAAGGACAAGCATCCTTTCTTGATAGAAATAAATAGATGGGAGCTTTTTCAACTTAGTAAAGTGCTTTTATGAAAAACTTACAACTAGCATTGTAATCAATGGTGAAAGACTGAAAACTTTCCCACTGGGATAAGGAACAAGACAAGAATGCCCACTGTCTCACTGTTATTCAATATTGTCTAGAAGTTCTAGCTAAAGCAATTAGGTAAGATAAAGAAATAAAAGGCACTCAAATAGGAAAGGAAGAAGTGAAACTGTCTCTATTCACTGATGATTTGATACTATTTCTAGAACATCTCAAAAATCCACAACAAAGCTACTAGACCTAATAGACAGTTTCAGCAAAATGGCTGGATGCAAGATTAATATGCAAAAATCAGTAGGGTTTCTATGCACTATTGATGAGCAATCTGAAGAGGAAATCAGAAAAAATTTCCATTTATAATATGACTGAAAGAATAAAATATTTAGGATTAAACTTAACCAAAGACATAGAAGACCTGTATTTAGAAGACTACAAAACATTGTTAAAATATACCAAACAAAAACTAAATAATTGTAAGAACATACCAAGATCATGGATTGAAGACTAAATATAGTTATGATGTCAATTCTACACAAACTGATTTACAGATTCAACTCAATCCCAATAAAAATCCTAAAAGCTTTTTTTCACAGAAATGGAAAAGTCAATTAACAAGTTTATTTGGAAGGGTAAAGGACCTTGAATAGCCAAAAATGTCTTTAAAAAGAATGAAGTTGGAGGACTCTCATTTCCTCAATTTAAAGCATATTACAAGCTACAGTGGTAAAAGCAGCAAGGTACTGGCATAAAGACATTCATAAATGGATGTTGAGACAAAGACATATTGACCAACGGAACAGAACTGAGAGCTCAGAAATAGACTCACATCTATGGTCAAGTGATTTTTTGCAAGGCTGTCAAATCCACCCAGCTGCGCCAGAACAGTCTATTCAACAAATGGTGCTGGGAGAACTGGATATCCATATGCAAAAGAAAGAAATAAGACCCTTATCTCACACCTTATATAAAAATTCACTAAAAATGAATTAAAGACCTAAATATAAAAGCTACAACCATAAACCTCCTAGAAGAAGATGTAGGGAAATATCTTCAAGAACATGTAGTAGGCAGTAATTTCTTAAACTATACATCCAAGCATAAACAATGAAAGAAAAAATAGATTAATGGGACCTTCTTAAAATTAAAGTTTTGTTCTTCAAAAGACTTTTTAAAGAAAATAAAAGGCAGTCTGCTCAATGGGAGAAATATTTGGAAACCACATATCTGACAAGTGTTTGATGTCTATATTATATAAAGAGATCAAGCATCTCAATGATAAAAACATAAGCAACCCAATAAAAAAACAGGCAAAAGACTTGAATAGATATTTTTCCAAAGAGGAAATATAAATGGCCAGAAATTACATATAAAGCATTATTAGCTATTAGGAAAATGCAGATCAAAACTATAATGCGATACCATTTCACAGCCCATAGAATGGCCATCATGAAAATAAAAAACAAAAACAAAAACAAAAAACAAAAAACTATAAGTACTGAAAAATATATGGAGAAAGAGAAACACTCCTTAATTGCTGGTGGGAATTTAGAATGTTGCAGCCTCTGTAGAATACAGCTTGGCAGTACCTCAAGAAGCTGAATATAGAACTGCCTATGATCCAGCAATCCCATTACTAGGAATATACTCAGAAGAACTGAAAGCAAGGACATGAACTGACATTTGCACACCAATGTTCATAGCAGCATTGTTCACAATTGCTAAAATAGGGAACTAGACCAAGAGTCCATCAACTGAAGAATGTCTAAACAAAATGTGGTGTATGCATACAGTGGAATACTATTCAGCTGTAAGAAGAAATCAGGATGCATATGACAACATGGATGGACTTGGAGAATATTATGTTGAGTGAAGTAAGCCAGACACAAAAGGACAAATATTGTATGGTCTCACTAATATGAACTCAATATGATGATTAAATACACAGAGGTTAAACTCTAGTGTATAGGTTACTAAGAGACAGAATGTGGGTTAAGAATGGGAGCTGATGTGCTATGTATGTAGAATTTTTAATAAGGTTTATTATAAAAGTGTGGAAATGAATAGTGTTGATGGTAAGACATTGTATTAGTCAGCCAAAATGGATGTTGAGACAAAGTACCAGAAATCTGTTGGCTTTTATAAAGGTTATTTATTTGGGGTAAAAGCTTACAGTTACAAGGCCTTAAAGAGTTCAACTTAAGGTTAGTTTCTCACCAAAGTTTATTGCCACATATTGAAGCAAGATGGCAGGAGATATCTGTGATGGTTCAACCTTCCTCTTTCCTCTTAAAGCTCCATGATCCCAGCTTCTTCCTATCTCAGCTGTAGGCTAGAGGGCTCGTTTCTCTCTAGGCCTGCTCAACTACTCAGGGCTCTGGTCTCTTCCCAGGGCCTCTGCAGTGGAGCTGTCTCTCTTCCTCTGTGTGTCATCTTCTCTGTGAAGTGTTAAGGGGGTGGGCACTCAAACCTGTATACCCTAATGATGAATCAAAGCCCTAATCTTGATTTAATCAAGTAAATGTAAAGTTTTTGGATTTAAATCAATCAAAGGGTATCACGCCTAGAGGAACAGACCTGTTTACAAACATAATCACATATCTTTTTTGGAATTCATAAATAATATCAAACTGCTACAGAGAGTATAGTGAGTATAACTAACACTGCTGATTTCTAAACGAGATTGTGCCTGAAAGGGGTAGTCTGTGGATGAAAATGTCAATTGAAAGGAAACTAGAATGACATGAGAAGTTGCCAGGCTTGGTGGCTCCTGCGCTTTGAAGGCAATGGGGGCTGCAGAGTTTCTCCCTGTCTAGGGCATTTCTCATCAGCACTGCAGAGAGACTTCTTCACCGTCATAACCAAGAAAGGATATGATATGAAGCAAGTGGTCATAACTCCCTTAGAACAAAGGAGATTAACTTTTGATATCCATGCATTGGTTTAAGACTTGGAAACGCATGGATTTGGCAAAGAACAGGCAGAAACAATTATATAAGCATTATACACTTTTTCAAATGTGAGCCTGGGTAATATTTATAAGGAGATGGTCACTCAAGCTCAACAGGAAATGACAATGCAACAACTAATGGTTCATTTGGACTCCATCATAAAAGACATGATCACCCAAGAGAGAAGTGAATTTGCAATTCTGAGAGCAGAGGAAGGAGAAAATGAAAATGAATTAGACCAAGTTAAACAACAACTAATGAATGAAACCAGTCAAATTAGAGCAAATAATAAATTGGATATCTATCTAGAAAAGATCAGAGTAACAGATATGTTTACAGATCAAGAAAAGAAACTTAAGGAAACAACCACAAAATTTACCAAAAGGATACCGAACCCGAAAGTGTTATTTCAGAAACCAATAATAAAATTGACACTGAAATCACTAGCTTAAAAATGCTGATGGAATCTAACAGACTTGAGACAATTCATTATCTTGCAGACAAAAACCAAAGGACTTGAGAATTGGAGGGGATTTAACAAGAAACGAATGCTGCAAAAGGCAATTCATTGGACACAGAAGTTGCTTATTTAATCCATGAAGGCATGTTTATAAGTGATGCATTCAGTGAGGGTGAATTAACACCTCTAACAGTCTACACTACCTCTCAAAGAAATGCATCTCCAAATAGTGAGCCTTGCAGCAGTGATTTGGTATTTGAACCAGAATGTACTACTGATTCTTCATCAAGCAAAGAGCAGACATCATCATCTGTTACTCCAGGAGGATATTATAGTCAGTGAGGACATAAAATTAATTGACTTAGAGCTAGGAAAACTGACAAATAATATCCAGGAGTTTTTGTAAAGAGCCTCAGATATATGCCATGATAGAGCCATCAGATTTCTCATGTCAAGAGTAAATGATGGCTTTCCCAAGAAGCTAAATTCTACAGAACTCATAAACTTTCTAGAGTCGTGGAAACATTCATTTTAGACACTGAACAGATCTATGGAAGAACAAGCATGTTATAACGTGGAGCACTTCAGAGCCAAGCTAATAAATTTGTAAATAGGTTTCACAAAGAGAGAAAAAACAAGCTCAGCCTCCTCTTAGATAATGAGCACTGGAAGCATACTGCTGTTCCTGCAGAATTTCAAGATCTTGATTCTATATCTGATGGAAAAATTACTGTACCTGAAAAAATATCAGGGGCCACAGAAGAAGGGAAACCAGCTGAAGTTCTCATTGTTGAGAGACAACAGTATGCTGTTGTTGGAACTATATTGCTGTTAAGAATTATCCTTGGATATTGCCAATGTGTGGATAACATCCCATTTGTTACTATTGACATACATACTCCTGTCAGATTTATTGAAATACTTCAATTCAAGAAGTTGACAGTTCTTGGAGCTGGTGCATGCAAGTTGTTGGACTAAAAGTAATAACTACAAAAAATATGGCTGCACACTGTCTGCAGTTAATTGTGCACTACACTCCTGTGTTACAGGCTCATTTTGAAGTTCAACTGCAGACTAAGCAATATAGCATGCTTAGGCATTTTGATCATATCACTGACTACAACGACCATATAGCTGAAATATTAGCTAAGCTTGTAGCAATAATGGATAGCTTATTTGACAAGCTGTTAGGTATGAGGTGAAAGCTCCTATTCCTTCTGTCTGCTTCAGGAATATTTTTAAGCAAATGGCAAAAATGTATGAAGCTATATTTTATTTCCTTCCAGAAGAAAAAAATACAGATGTTATTTTTCAAGAATGCAATTTACAAACTCCACTTGAAAAAGCAGTTATCTCACTTAAATGTGATAAATCCTGGAGGACCTCAAAATGGGTTGGTCATAGCATATATAGCTTTTTACACTGGAAATCTTCAGTCCTTAAAAGGCCTTAAAGATTTGGACTCAAATATGGCTGAGTTCTGGGAACAGAAGAAGTGATGATGGAAGAGGTGACTGGAAAGTCGTTCATCTGACCATGGGAGACATATGTTTATGAAGAAAATCTGGATGCCTGTGATTCAAGAACTGAACCTGGAACCCAAAGTGAACTGGAGTAGGGTAAGGGGAAAATGAAAGTATCAGTGTTGGGAAACTAGATTCAGTGGGATCTACAAGGAATGCCATTTTTTGGTATCCTTCAGTGAGGAATAACTGATAAATGTCTATAACATTTTTTATTCTTGCTGGAAACATAAGCTGGTTTCTTTGGAAAAAATCAAAAAGAACACATAGCTGTAACAGCTGTAATTTACTAGAATGTTCTGTATACATTATATTTTTAAAAATGCTTTGCATTTCTTCCTGTGCAATAAAATTCATATGTTGTCCCACTTTATTTATTGATAGCACAGTTTAAAATATTAAAAATCTTAGTCAATCGCTGTAGGAAGTTTTCTCTATTAAAAGTAAAGCTGTTTGAAAAATTATTTTTTACAGACCTTTCTATACATAAGAATAAGATATTGGCATTTATTTGTAACTAATAATTTAAATACAATGAAGAAGTGGCATGCAAAAGGCTGCAGTTCAATACCTATATTTTCATAAAAGTATGAAGTTTTTTTTTTAATTTCTAGCAGAGGTAAGATTATGTATTCATATAATCCACTTTCTTATGAGTTCTCATTTTCACATTTAGATAACATATAAGGAATGGATCCCTTGGGTTCTTATTTTTAAGTTACTTTTGATGTGTCTATGAACACAGACCAGGGAGAAATAGAACTTTTAAAATATAGACTGTTATGTTAGAGCCAGAGTGCCTAGCCTTGTGATGATTATGTACAATGAAATTGTTTTATTTTGTGCTTTTCAGTTTCCTAAAAGGAAAGCCTGTTTTCTTTCCTTTATCATTATAGAGATATGTCACTGGTTCTTAAACTGTCTAGAATAAAGCTATAAAATTTTGTGTAAAAATGTAAATTAGGAGGAAACTAAAAAAAAAGAGTGGAAACTAGAGAATAATCTAGGATATGTATAACAGTGATTATAGTGGGGGATGAAGATTGTGGATAAGGGTATAAATATAAGAAGGTTCTTCTTTTCCAAAGTGTTAAGAATATGGTGATAAATGGGAAAATTACAAGTAATATAGATTATAGATGATAGCTAACAGTAATATTGTAATATTTTTTCAGCAATGGCAAAGAAGATATATTAATTGTAAGAGACACCTATAGGGGAGTGTAAGGCGATATGGAAATTTTCCTTTTGTAGTAAGGAAAACATTCTAAAATTGAGATGATGACAGCACAACTCTGTGATGAAAATGAGAGCCACTGAGTATACACTTGGAATGGATTGTACAAAATATGGATAATGCATTGCACAGGGAATCCAATGGTAGAAGATGGACTGTGGTTAATAGGCCAATTATGACACTGTTGTCTCGTGAACTATAAAAAATGTACAAGCTATTAATGATTGGGTGGTGTGGCTGTTTGTGATTATTTTATGAATCCCCAAGAGAGAAAAATTATGTTTGTGAGCTATTCTTTTCTTCTGGGTGGGATACCCTTTGATTACATTAAATTCAAATGAGGGCAATTTGATTAGATTAGCGAAGATTGCTGTAGGGTTTTTTTTAATTATTTTTATTTTTATTTATTTTTTGAATTTTAGAAAGATACTTAGATTACATACATGTTACACAAAAAATATAGGAATTCCTATATGCCCCACTCCCCACACCTCCCACACCCTCCCATACAAACATCCTTCATTTGTGTGGCACATTCATTGCAACTGATAAACGCATCCTGGGGCTTTGCCACTGAGTATGGACCATAGTTCACATTGTAGTCTACATTTTCTCCCACACATTCTGCATGTTATGTGATTATATAAAATGGCCTATATCTGTTGTTGCAATATCATTCAGGATGATTCCCAAGTCCCTAAAAAAAAAAAACATATTACAACTGTTTTTCCCTCTCCCTGCCCCCAGAGCCTCCAGTAGTCACTGCCTCCACATCAATGTTGTAATTACTTCCAATGCTAAAATCACAATATGTCTGTAGTAGAATACCAGTTAGTCCACTCTAGTCCATAGTTCATTCCCCAATCCTGAGGATTCTGGGATGGTGATGTCCACTCCACCTCTAACTGAGAGGGGGCTGCAATCCATTAGTGCCAATGGATGAGACTCTTTTGCGTGCAGTTGTCGGCTCTCTCGTTTCCTTGGTATGGTGCTTGTCCATCCTCACCTCCTTGTTAGTTGTCCTGGGTGAGACCAATAAACTGGAGAGTAGGTGTTGCAACTCTGCTGAGGTTCTGGGCCCAGCTGACACATGGACAACCCAAAGATTCCAGTCTCTTGGACATGCACCTACAAACTCCAGCACCAAGTATAAGTTTAAATAGAAGGGACAGATGAGCCATGTAGGAAAGCCATAATTGAGTCCAACTCTGTCACTCTCAGGAGCACAAACTCCAAAGTAGGGCCCACTGGCAAGGCACCAAACTCCGGAGCTATCTGCCCTAACCACAGTACCCAGGTGTCTCCAGAGCCCTCAGGAACCCCACTATTTGGGGTAGTATCCACTTTGGCAGTCTATGAGATCCTGCTGAGATGTGCATAAGCGTTACCTCTGGCATGAACTCCTGACTCACTTTGAAGTCTCTTAGCCATATAAACTCATTTGTCTTTACCTTTTCCCCTTTTTACTCAAGGTCTTTTTCCAGTTGCATTGCTAGTTGGTGCTTGGTTGTAATCCCTTGAGGCCAGGGAGGCTTATCCCCGGCAGTCATGTTCCACACTGGGGGGAAGGCAATGCATTTATATGCTGAGTTTGGCTTAGAGAGAGGCCACATTTGAGCAACAAGGAGATTCTCAGGAGGCAACTTTTAAGCACCCCACAACAATAGGCTAAGTTTCAATTTCAAGAACAAAGTCTTATAAGCATAGTCATCAATATCAAGGGCCCATCAATGGATCATCCTCCTTTGCCAGTCATTGCCCCTGCACTTGGGGGACTGTTGCTGCTCCATTAGAGAATTTGGCAGAGCATTCCAGGAAAGGAATTCAATATTCTTTCAGTTATTGTGTGAGTCTCCACCCACTGTGACAATGTCCCATGAATATCTGAACATATTTATGTACCATATATGTATGCCCACGTGAATTTCCTCCCATGTATCCCCCATCACTGATACCCCCACCAATGTTCCTCCCCTGCCCTAGTTGTAACTGCTGTAGGGCTTTTTATTGTACTACTTCAGTAAAATGTTACTCAGGTTGAGCCCTCTCCCCCTTGCTAGGTCTAATATAAATGAACTCACACAGACAGATGGAGAGACAAAGAAAGGGAACTGCCATGTGAGAGAACAGACTCCAGTTTTGCCCATAGCTGAGCTGCAAGAACAGAAGCCCTGAGACAATCCCTATTCCAGAAGAGAGAGGACTACAGAATTGCTGACGTACCAAGCCCCAAGAGGCTGGGCCCAAGGAGGTACTCAAGAGAAGATGGAGAGACTGGGGGGCGGGGGGAAGCTGAAATTGGGCAGAGACTGGTAGCCATCTTGCTTCACCATGTGGCAACACACCAAGATCAACAGTAACTGATCATGCTGAGAAAGCATCTTGTGATGCCTCATTTTGGTCTCTTCATGGCCTTGGAACTGTAAGTTTTTATCCCAAATAAATCTCCTTTAAAAAGTCAACAGATTTCTGGTGCTTTGCATTGGCAGCCCTTTGGCAAACTAAAACAGTATGTTTCTAGGAATTTGTCCATTTCATCTATATTGTCTACACCAATACAAGTTAAATAACATTTTCTACATCCTCCAAAATCCCTTTGCTTTTTTGAAGTTAATTATCCTGCCTACCCCCCATACCCCAGAAAATACAGGCAATTACTCATCTGCTTTGGGTCTATGATCCAGTTTGAATTAATTTCTGTATAACTCAAAATATATCATGGACCCAAATGTAGCCTCCAATAGAACAATAAACTTCTGTAAATGTACATAGAAAGTCTTTGGAATCTACAGATAGACAAGAGTTCTTAGACTTGACACAAAAAGCACTCTATGAAAGGAAAAACTTATATATTGAACCTTACCACAATTAAAACTTGTGCTCTGTTAAAGACCCTGTTAAGAGGATGTAAAGACAAACTACAAACTGAAAGAAAATATTTGCAAACCACAAATCCAAAAAATGGCCAGTATATAGACTATGTAAAGAATTCTTCAGAACTCAATAATAAACAAAACAAACAATCCAATTAGAAAATTGGCATGAGATATGGAGAAAAGTGGATGCGAGTGCCTGCTTTCCATGTACGAGGTCCTGGGTTCAATTCCTGGTACCTCCTAAAAAATTTGAAAAAAAAAAGACATGGAAAGACATTTCACTGAGGAGGATATACAGATGGCAAATAAGCACATGAAAATTGTTTAACAGTTTTAGCCATCAAGAATGTGAATCAGGGGAATGCATTTGTATCAGAGGAGTACAAATGATATCTTAATAGGTGTCTAAGTTTGTCAGGGCTACTGTGACAACTTCCACACACTGATTGGCTTAAACAACAGTAATTTGTTGTTTCAAGTATTGGAGGCTAGATGTCCAAAATTAAGATGTCCGGAAGGCCATGCTTTCTCCAAAATCTGTAGTATTCTGGTGATGGCAATCCTCTATCACATGGTGATCTCTCTCTGGCTTCTCCCATGTCTGCACCTGATTTCCTGTGCTTATAAGGACTCAGGTCAAATGGATTAATACCTCTCTGATTCAATACAGCCTCATCCAAATAAGATCTTTGAAGATTTTATTCACAAATGAACCCATGCTTTAGCTAATAATAATATCTTCAAAGGTCCTATTAACAATTGGGTTCACACCCACCAGACTGAGGTTAGGACCTTAAAATTTCTTTTGTGGAGGACCTGATTCAATTTCCAACAATGGGATACCACAACACACCTATCAGAAAGGGAAAAAAAAAATTGTGACAACACTAAATGTTAGTGAGAATGTGGAGGAATGTCTCACTTATGCATAATGGTGAGAATATAAAATAGTACAGCCACTCAGTAAAACCACTTAAGCAATTTCTTATAAAGCTAAACATAAAATTACTATAGCACCCAGTTATTGCACTCTCATCTAAAAGAAGTGAAAATTCATGTTCACACAGACGCTTATGTCAACATTCATAGCAGTTTTATTCATAATAGCCAAGCACTGGAAATAGCCAAGCTATCTTTTAATGGATGAAGTGTTAAAAAAAAAAAAAAAAAAAAAAAGCTGGTGTATATATACAATGAAAAACTATTCAGCAATAAAAAAAAAATGAATTATTGATACATGTAACAACTTGGATGAATTTCCAAGGTGTTAAGCTAAATTTAAAAAAAACCAATGCATACTGTATGATTACAATTATATAAGTTTCTTGAAATGACAGAAATGGAGAACCCATTAGTGGTTTCCAGGGGTTAGTGATGTGTTGTGGATTGTGTCAATGTCAATATCCTGGTTTTAATATTGTATTATTGTTTTACAAGATGTTGCCAATGGGAGAATCTAAGTAAAGATACACAGGTATATTTGTATTTTTTTATAAAACTGACATCTCTGTATTATTGTTTTGTAATTGCATGTGAATCTACAATTATCTCAAAATAAAAAAATTATTAAAAAAAAAAAAAAAAGAAAGAGATTGGAGTAATGTTGGAAATGCTCTGTTGGCAATATGGCAAGTGAGGGTTGCTGGTTTGGGGTGTTGGATGTGGGGGGCATTCGGGGCATGGTGAACCTGGGGCAGGCTTCTAGGGATTGTGTGAGTGTTCATCTTAACATAGTGTGTTATGTCAGTGGGTGGAGACCCACATAGTGAGCGTCAAGGTGATAGACTCCCATCCTGGGGAGGTCCACTATGTTCTCAAGTAGAGTGGCAAGAGTATCTCAAAGGCATGGGTGATGCCTAATAGGGGAGGACAGACAAGTGTGTCAAGCCCTCAGTGTTGCTGCCAGTAGCTATGAATCTTGTCCTTCAAGGAGTGAGCCTGGTGGTTGCCATGGGTGCTGAGGGGAGAGGGAGGGAGGGTTACAATAGATGGAACAGGGAACATTTTGGGGGCAATGGAAGTGTTCTACATGATCTTGCTATGATGAAAACATGCCATGTTTAAAGTACATGAAAATTTATAAAAGTGTATGGTCCAAAATATAAACCCTAATATAAACCATTGACCATGATTGGTAGCTATGTTTCAATATTTGTACATCAATTGTAATAAATGTGCCATCCACATATAAAATGTTATTAATAGGGATAAGGGGAAAAGGGAGAGGATGTTGGATATATGGGAGTCCCCTGTATTTGGTATGTGACTTTTCTGTAACCTGAAACTTCTTTGAAGACAAAATGAAAAAAGTAAGACACTGGGAGAATAAAAGGAAGAAAATGTCAATGTATATATAGGGCAACAGATCTTACAGTAATGAAAGACAAAATATCAAAAAAAAATTTAATATTTTTTCATTAGTTTCTATTATCCCAAATTTTATTTTTATTTAAAATTTTTTTTTATATTTTATTTCTTATTTTTAAAATTGTCATTATTATTTCATTTTCTTATTAATTGTATTTGGCTATTTTATTGGCTTCATTTTTGAAGAAGTTTTGGATCACAGAAGGGTTACAACTGTGGCAGGGGAGGATCATTGGTGCAGGTGTCAGTGATGGGGGATATATGGGAGGAGGTTCACCTGGGCATACATATAAGGCATGCAAGTGTGTTCACATGTTCATGGGGCATTGTCACGGTGGTTGGAGATTTGCAAAATAACTGAAGTAATGTCCAATTCCAATCCTGGGGAGTTCTGCCACATTCTCTAATGGAACACCAAGAATCCCCCGAGTACAGGGGCAATGATTAGTGATGGATGGTCAATTGACAGACCCTTGATATTGATGACTGTGTTTATGAACCTTTTCTCTTGAAATGGAAACTTAGCCTAGTATTATAGACTGCCTAAGAGTTGCCTCCTGGGAGCCTCCTTGTTGATCAAATGTGGCCTCTCTCTAAGCCAAACTCAGCCAATAAATATATTACTTTCCCCCCAGCATGGGACATGACTCCTGGGGATTCATGGATACCAAGGAATTACTACCAAGTACCAACTAGCAATGTAACTGGAGAAAGACCTTGACCAAAAGGGAGAAAAGGTAAAGACAAATGAGTTATATTGCTAAGAGACTTCAAAGTGAGTCGGGAGGTTATGCCAGAGGTTACGCTTATGCACATCTCAGTAAGATCTCATTGACTGCCAAAGTGGATACTACCCCAAATAGTGGGGCTTCTGAGGGCTCTGGAGACATCTAGACACTATAGTCAGGGCAGATAGCTCAGGAGTTTGGTGTCCTGCCAGTGGGCCCTACTTTGAAATTTATGATCCCTAGGGTCACAGAGGTGGACTCAGTTGTGGTTTCCCTACACATAGCTCTTCTGTTCTTCTATTTGAACTATAATTAGTACTAGAATTGGAAAGTGTGCATCCAAGAGACTTAAATCTTTGTTCTCTTCATGTGCCAGCTGGGCCTCAAATCTCAACAGAGTTGCAACCTCTACTCTCCAGTTCATTGGTCTCACCCAGGACAGCTAACAAGGAGGTGATGATGGACAACTACCATACCAAGGAACTGAGAAAGTCTACAACTGCAAGCGAGAGAGTCCCATCCATTGGTCCTAATGGATTACAGCCCCCTCTCAATTAGAGGTGGAGTAGACATCACCATCCCAGAATCCTCAGGATTGGGGAATGAACTATGGACTAAAGTAGACTTACTGGTATTCTACTATAGACTTATTGTGATTCTACCAACGGAAGAAATTATATCATTGAGGTGACAGCCATGGCCACTGCAGGCTCTGAGGGAAGGGAGAGGGAAAAACAGATGTAATATGGGGGCATTTTTGGGACTTTGGAATTGTCCTGAATGATACTGCTGCAACAGATACAGGCCATTATATATCTTCCCATAACCTACAGAATTAGATGGGAAAGAGTGTAAAGTATAAGGTAAACTTTAATCCATGCTTAGTGGCAATGCTCCAAAATGTGTTCATCAATTGTGGTGATGAACACATCAGAATGTGTTCACAATGAATGTACCACACTAATGAAGGATGTTGTTAATGTGGGAAAATGTGGGGGTGTGGGGACCGGGGCATGTGGGAATCTCGTATTTTTTTATGTAACATTTATGTATTCTAAGTATCTTAAAAAATAAAAAATAAAAATAAAGTAATTAGATAATTTGTCCAAACCCACATGACTTCAAGGTGGTTGAAATGGAATACAAACCGAGTTCTGGTTTGGTGCAAATTAACTTGAAATATCTATGGAATCTTCACACAGAAGTTTTCAGGAGGTATTTGAAGAAACAAAAAGTTGAGATTCAGCATATAAGTAAGAAAACTAAACTCTGTGTATTACTTTCTTAATAGAAACTAATCTTAAATAAACAAGGTTCTCTATCTAAATTTCTCTCCCAGTAATTTCTAAAGGACAGAAGTGAGTGACCCTCGGCTTGATTTCCACATAAGGTCAAACAATGATTTCCATTTCATACTTCATTTTAGTAATGCGTGAAATTTCAGAAAAGTCTGAGCAAGGCTATTTATATAGTTGCAACCCAGTCATATCTTTTGATCAGCAATATATGATCAATAATTCTTAGAGGAAAGAAAAGCACATTTTCCATATGATATTTTTCTTGTCTTGATAGAGGATTTTGGTTACATTAAATACTTTTATTAGTACTATTGGTTGATATTTTGAAAACAGAAAATGCAGATCAGATTGATTTACTTCAAAATGCCTAATTCAGTATTGTTAATTATATCTCATTTTAATTATCTCACAGTTATTTAATTAAACCCATATTCTCTAGTTTTCAGACTTCACTATTTTTTCACTAATTTTTCTCATTAGCACTAGTTTCTTATATTTAAAACAAACCAAAGAATTTCAATATATTACTTTACTGGCACCTTTACTCCTATTTAAATCACTTATTCTAAAACTGTCCTTGGTTTTGGATTTGTAAACATTGCCTTTCTGTTCTTAGTGATAATCTCAATTTTAAAAAAATTAAATGTCAATAGTCATAGAGTGGTGGGTGTAAGAGTGATATTCCAGCAATTGTCAGGAGTGGACACTGGGTTGGACATATTTTACACACATATTTTGCCACTCTGGTCCCAATGTGTGTGTCCACATTACAGCAAATGCTAATAAGATAAAAAGAGAAATGAGGAAAAATTCTAAGGGAAATTTCTAATTCAGAGAAGCTACCATATTTAAATGTATTTAAAGAAATTAACATTTTTTCCATTGTGTAATAATCAGCTTCACATATACTTTATCATGTAAAGGAAAAATCTCAGTGAAAAAAGTCAATCACATAATGTTATTATGAGTAACAAAATTCTTTCATGGGATGAGGGTTTTTCCAGTAAAGATTCTATGTTGTGGTTTTATTTCTTCCTCTTTTATTAAAATAATAAATTAAGATCTGCAACATGACCCCTTGCTCCTTTATATCATTACTAGTTTTAGGAACTGGACTTAATCATGCATTTTCCATGAAGTATAAAGTGGGAAAGTCACCATTTTTATTGCTTGTCTTTGCCAAAGATCAGAGCCAGAAGTTAATACACTGAGTACCCTAGAAAGGGGAATAGCCACAAAGAAGTTTATAATGGCATTTCTGACTTCACATAAAGACTGAAACTGTGTTCAGACTGCATTTGCTATTAAAAATAGCACACTACATTGGAATAATGATTATTTTTCAACAGTCCCATCCAAGGCTATGTTTTAGTTGACACATAGTTCCTCTCTCCGCATGAGCGGGACGCGAGGCTCCTCCTCCCCTTCGGCTGGCTAGTCTGCTACCTTCTTCTCTAGGCAGGTTGGGTAGCTCTCCTTTTCCCTGGTGCCCAACTGGCCACTCCCACCCCAGCTGCTCTCCCCTATATCCCACCGTGATACCCAGGCTTCCCTTATGCCTGGCAAGCCTGCCTACTTTCCCACAGTTTCATGAGGAATCAGGCAGCCTGCCATTCCCTACTCCGCCATCTTGGATGGCGTGAGGGAAAAGTTTAATTTCATTTCCTCAATACATAGAAACCAGAGCCAACAATTTTTTCAACATATAGGAGAATGTTTTGTGGTATTTTTTCTCTCCCCATTCTCATTTAGCTATGATTGGAAAGTATATGAAGAATATGTCTCACAACCAAGAGCATGTGAGGTGGGGGGCGAGATATTTTCCGTCAAATGTGCGTATGAAACCATTTATCTGGTTGCTGGTCGATAGGTATTGGCCATTGCTGTAGAACTCTGTAATGAAGAAAGGATAATTAAATAACAACTTCTTTAGAATAAAACATTCTGGTAAACTCGTTAGTTAAAGTACAATATATGCACTTTTTATACTTTTTTAAAAAAGTGATTCAGTTGGCAATAGTGAATAATGCTGCTATGAACATTGGTGGGCATATGTCTGTTCCTGTCCCTGCTTTCAATTCTTCTGGGTATATACCCAGTAACTGGATCATATGGCAGTTCTATAGTTAGCTTCCTGAGGAACCGCCAAACTATCCTCCACAATGGCTGCACCATTTTACATTATTTTGGATGATTCTTGAGAAAATTCCCATATGGGATCAAAAAATTTTGACATCTGTTGTGTTATACATATATAAATTTAAATATCAGAGGATAATAAATAATGAAAAATGTAGGCTATTGCTCTCTAAGATACCATCCTTCATTAATATGTTCTTCCCTGTAAAATAGCTACATATACACATGGAGGGAATTAAGATTACATACAAATTACCTGCTTTTAGCACCTTTTATATATATGCCCTCTGATCTATTTTGGGAGATAACTGTCTCTTTGTTTCCATAATACAGTAAAAGAAAAGGTTTCATGGGAGTGAAGTCTAGGGTCTTTGTCCTATGTATTAGCTTAGTACAATTACAGTCAAGACCTGAGAAGTTTTTTTTTTTTAAAGTAAAGTTTGTTCACAGGGTATTTAGTATAGGTAAAAGGAATTGGCTGGTTTGACTTATTTTAGCTAAGATAAAATGTGTAATCTTTAGCTTATATGCAAAGCTGCAGAAACCATTTTTTTAAATCAATATATGTTTGGCAGAACTAATATTACATGCTGTTAGCTTAGGGAGCTCAAGAAAGTGTCTCTTGATTCCTCAATATTTCTTCACCCTGTTCTTTAGCCTTAAAATGCTTAATAGTGGGGGAAAATAAACAAAAGACATTTTTCATTCCATATTTGTTTTTATTTTAAGCTTGACAATCAAATATCCATGGAAACAATGTGCTCAAATTCATTTCCTGTGTATATGTCTGAAGATTTTGATAGGGGAAACATGAGGAAACTGGGAAGACGGAATTTTTACACGAAGGAAAGAAAAGGTAAAGAAAGGGGCAGCAAAGGCAACTGAAGACAAATTGCCTACTTCATTTCCCCTCTGACTCCTAAATTGAGAAAGTCAGGTGACAAGACTTTAATGGAGTTTTCATTCTCTTCCTTATGAGATAAAACATTAAAATCCACCAGAGGCCTTCTTAATCACTACCTGATATGATTTATGAAGCAAATCCTCTAATCTCTTGCAAAAGGACTACGAGCAATAAAATAAACCACCAAGCCCACTTTGAGATTAGTGGTCTTTTTCTTAATTAAAAATGTCTTGTGAAGTAAGATTGTATGAGCTGCCTTCTCAATTAAAATGTATAAGTATTACTTTATTAAGTGACAAATGCCTTTAATATCCCACAAAGCACTAATGTATTCAAAGCCAGAGGCCACATATGAACTCTGATTTTCTGGTTTAATAGAAATAATAGAGTTTAAAGAGGAGGAGTCCTAGAAAATATCTTATAGTGATTCATGCCTCTGAGGAGTTCGAAAAACAAAGTCAATTCAATGGAAGTCTTTGGGACCTATTACTTACTTCACTCTGTAGATTTAGGCTTCTACGCTGGGGGTCTATGAATGTGCTTTAGCAAGCCAGTAAACATCCTAAAAGAGTATGTAATGTTTTGTGTGTATAGGCACTGCTTTGGGGAGGCTACATAGATTTCATCAGCCAATTGCAATGATTCATAACTAAAGCAGTTCCAAAACCATACAAGAGAGTTTCTCATTCTCATCACTATTGAGATTTGGGGCCAGATAGTTTTTTGCCCTGGGAGACTGTCTTGTGCATTGTAGGATGTTAAGCTGCATTCCTGGCCTCCACCCACTAGATGCCAGTAGCAAACTCCCCACTACAGTTTTGACAAGCAAAATCTCTCCAGATAAAGCCAAATGTCTTCTAGGGGGTTGGGGGAGCAAAATCATCCTCAGCTGAGAACTACTGCACTATAATACCAATATTACGTAGAGGTTTTATTGTTTTGTTTTGTTTTTACTAGCTTATGAAATTTTGTCTGTTCTTACCACATTTGGTGACACATATGATTGAGTAGGCAGATATGTTTATCTGTGAAGTAAGCATAGTAAAGGGCCACCATTTATTGTCTTATGCTTTATTGTGGAAGAGAAGGCAAACACAATCATATGGCTTCCACAGTTGAGTCATGTATTGAAAGTAGTGAATTTTAAGACAAAAAACCTGGGTTTCAGTCTTAGTGCTACTATTTTTACCTATGAAGCCTTGAAAATGTTCCTAATCATAGCTGGATATTAGTATCCTCATCTATTAGAAATTATATAAATATTATCTAAGCCTATTTCATAGGGTATTTGAGAATCAAATATGACCATGGAGATAAAAATGCTCTGTAAACTGTAGAATGCTCTTGAAATATAAGGTGTCTGTATAAAAGTGTGAAGAGTGGAAAAGTGAATTATGTTCTCTTTCAATAAACATTAGTGTAATCCCAAGGGGGAAGTGTGCTGCTTTAGTGTACTCAAAGTGATCTATCTACTACTATTATATTCATTTTATTTCATCCTTTAAAATTCCCCATTGTATATGCTTTGTAATGCTAAAATATTAATATAGTATTACAGATATTTATAAATAAGCTAATATATCTGTTGTCAGTGTATGATCAAAATGTTTTAACAATAGAGATATGACCACAAAATCTTGAAGACTTCCCTCTGGAGGGTTGTGTGGGCCTGTGACTTGAGGAGCCCATTATTTTTTATTTTTTTATGTAACTACAAGTTATTTATTAGCTGCTAAGGGTTTAAACTAGGGGTTTTTCAGGCTGACTGAGCATCAGGATCACCTGGAGAGTCTTAAAATTGGGGTATCTAAGTACAGTCCCATATCTGCTGAATCAGAATCTCCAGGGCTGGAACCCAGAGATTTTACAGCATGCTATATTTCCTACAGTATAAGAATCAAGGTTTAAAGAAAGCAAAATAGACTGCCAAGCATGAAAACACATAGGAAACACTATTTTGCTGTTTGCAAAGAACTGATGAAAAACTTTTCTTGAAAAGCTGTCTCTCCTCTCCCAATCTCTTCTCATTTATAAAATAGACTCCTTTTCTCCTTTTGAACTTCACAAGATGTATGCTATTTTATGGATATGAAGCCTGCTGCCATTTAGCTACTTATTTCTGGGGATAGGTGAGTGATGTCATCTTTGATATGAGTGCTAGGACATTTTAGGTTGATGGATAAAGAGATTTTCTGGGTAATTGCAATTTAAGGACAGGGTTTTCATATATCTGGAAAAACTGCTAAAAAAAAAAAAACACCTTTAGGTCAATGGGTTCCAATATATTTGCTTCAATTTACGGATTAGGAAATTTAGCCTTATGATGTGTGCTTGGCTATTATTTAAGAATATTCTATTTTGCTATTGAAAATATGAGAAACAAATAAGGAAGATAGGTGAAATAGATTATAAAAGCAAGTAGCTTGTGAGATAGGTTGACAGATGTAAAGTAAATAGCACATGTGTGGGATAGGAAGAGATGGATGACTTAGGCACTAAATAGTCACAAGGCATCAAATGTTCATGAGATATTCAGGACAAATTTACATGGTGCAGGATTCAGGAAGTGCTTGTAACCCTATTCTAAGTCCGTTAACTTATTCTACCTCTTTCTTTTTGCATCTTGTTTTGTGTTTAAAAATGATTCAATAGGCTGTGTGATTGAAGCATTTTAATTTGGTTTATAAGCCTTTCTGTTCAGTGACACCTGAATTAGCTTGCCTGGTAGCATACTTGGAGGCTTCCCATCACATTAAGGTAATTTCCCAAGTGACAAGTCCTTTAGAACCTAAAATCCAGGTTTTTTTTTTTTTTTTTTTTGGCACTCCTCAAGGTAATGAGTGGTTCTCTGAGAGAAGTTTAATTCATAGAAAGCAGATTTTAGACCTTTTAGAGGCCTTTTCTTTAGGAGTGTGAGCATCATCTATTTTAGGCAAGTTCTGATGTTACTAACTGTATAATCAGTGTTTCCTATAGCCACTACTATGATTATTTCTCATTTCTGTTACTGGTTTGCGATTTTACTTAATGAAATTAGAAATATGTCAGATAGCTTTGATTCACTACCATGAAGTCTGTTCTATTATGAAAAATTATTTTATATGATGATTAAAATCTATCAAAAAAATGTTAATACTACATTTAATTATTATTATTATTGTAATTTGTATTCTAATTTTTATTCTCACCAAAGTCACCAAGTCTGAAAATCTGTAGAAATAAATTTCGTGGAGAACAGCATATATATGCTTACATTATATTTTTGGAGGCAGTCCTGATTGAATTGATTTTCAAGGCTTACCTGATTGTTGCTTAACTTCTACATTTTTATACTAGTTCTTTATTATACCTGCAAAATATCCTCTAGGGAATTTTAAGTTTGTGTTTGCTTCTGCTCTTTTAGATTTAACTGCACACAGAAGCCAAGGGGGCTATAATTTAGTGGTTTGCTCACTATTTATAAGAAGAATTCTCTTTGAGGCAGCTTTCATATTAACTCATAGGTTTTGATCTTAGCATTTTTCCTTTCCACTGTTTATTTCTTTCTGTAAGTAGGAATTTGCCATTTAAGCACCACTATTTTGGTAAAAGATAATGAAAGTGAACAACCTGATTGCTGATAAGCTGAATATGATTAAACAGTATAGGCATAAGTTTGCCTTTTTTAGTGGTGAAAAGGCCTCACATTACAAAAATAAAGCAGTGAACGATTCACACATTTCCTAAAACAGTCTTTGCTTTGGCTATAGCATATTTAGATTCATGAATCTGTAGTCTAGTCATTTCTGAAAAGTAATTTGAAAATTACTTGAAAAAATCAGGTAGTAGCATATTGGTTGAGCTCTTAAGTCCAAGAGTCAGACTCTGAATGAAATCCTGGCTTTTGCCATCATGCCCATGTGACCTTGGACCAGTTACTTAACCCCATAGGTCTCAAGCTCCCTGTCTGTAAAGAGAGAAGTCAGAAGCACACCCACTCTGAAGGGATATTATAAAGATTCAATGAGATAACACATAGAAAACTCTTAAGCACAATGAATGGCATGTTGAAAAGGCTTTACTATCTGCTAACTTTTGTTAGTTTTGCTTTCTAATATTCGGTTTGGTTTAGTGTTTTATTTATTTATTTTCTGAGCCAAGAACTGGGTTAAGAAAAATAAGTAGGACATTGGTCCTTCAAGGGAGGCTTTCACAACCTAGTTAGGGAGAAAAACATATAAATGATTTCACTGTAATAAGCAAAATGTATAAAGTGTGTACAGAAGAGAGGTATTTATGTAGATGGGAAGGGTAAAGGAAGGTTGCCTAGTTCAATCACAAAACCTAAGTAAAATGTAATCAGGGGTTTAGAAGAAAGCAGCTAGAGTAATGGCAAAGAAGCAGAAGATACTGTGGTATAAGCATATGAACAAAATTTGCTGATTTCCAGAGTAAGATACAAAGTGAAGAGAGATCAAGAAGTGAATTGAGAGAGATACTGTCGTGGTGATGGCAAACCAAGGAACCTGGGCTTTTTTCTTTGCGTGATAGAGACTAAGCTGGGCTTCTGTATAGCACTCTGGGCCGTGCGCAGAGAACGGCTTTAACAGAGATGGGCAGGAGCTAGTTAGCGGAGGCGATGGGTATTGAAAATGTTTAGGAAGTAAAAACAGGTAGGGGGAAGCGGCTGTGGCTCAATCAGTAGGGCTCCCGTTTACCATATGGGAGGCCTCGGGTTCGCTTCCCGGGGCCTCCTGGTGAAGGCAAGCCCGCCCGCACGGCGTGGTTAGCTGACCCAGCGAGCACAAGCAGCAAGGGGGGGATAAATGAATATATAAATTTTAAAAATCTTTAAAAAAAAACCAAACAAACAAAACAAACAAAAAAACAAACAAAAAAAACAGGTAGGACTTGGTGATTGGGCTGGAATATGGGTGTGAGGGAAAGAACAAGTTTAAAATGAATCCAAATCCAAGTTTCTGGGTCTGGTAAGGGTGGGTGGGGCTGCTGTTAATGGAGACAGGGAACAAATACAGGCTCAGGATGGGTGTGGGTGGGAGGATTCAGTAATGATATATTCACTAAGGATGAGGGTAGTAGACTAAAGTCAATGAAAGTTAAGAGTTTCATATATCCAATGCCATTCACTAGTCTCCAAGAAGAAAATGTACTTGAATCCATATGTAGTATTTAAAACTCAAAGCAAGGAAAAGTGTTGAGCTTTATAATGACAAGGTTATTGATTGATGACTGCTTGTTCTAGACCCCTCTGCTAATCCTCTCATTTTATCTCAAGATTCTTACAGTTACTCTTACTTTTATTTTACAAATTTCTCATTTTTATCTTGTTGGGTGGAGAACCTGAAAATTTTCATCTAAATGGCCCTTTTTCAACTAATTACCACAATCAATTAAATGCAATATATTTTTATGAGATACTTAACATTTTACCAGATGGTGAAATGAATGGTATAAAAACAAAATATAAACATTTTATACACATACAAAGAAACATATATATTTTCAACCATTATCATCAGTTGTATTATATTAAATCTCTTTCCCTTTCCAAATTCCTGGCTACTTTTAAGAAAAATTCAGGCCAATTAATCTCAGGTGTTTTAGTAGCCACATTACTGGCTGGACTTGTGTTTTAAGGAACTTGGAGTCTGAAGGGCAGGGTCTGCTGTTTCTTTCTTCTTCCTTTTCCTTTTTCTGGATCTGGCTTCTTGGGATTAGGGATAAGAAGGAGAGATTGGAGAGGCAGGGGATATCTTGCATAACTGTTTTTCTGTTTGTGTTCCTGGTTTCACTGTTTTGGTCTTGTACTACTTTGCTCTAGTTCCATCTGCTTTTGGTAGATGCTACTAATGTGTCACTAAGGTGGTGTACATGGTTTGCATGGATTAGTATATAGCTGTATTTAGTCTCCTCGACAGGGTATCATGTCTTCCTTCAGCCTCCATACAATCTCCAGGTGGCTAATAATCTGGGTGGGAATATTTTACTGCTGCTTCCTGGGAAGAATGCATCTTCTTCTTCCTCCTCTAACTTCCATGATCACTCACATGAAGCCAAAGAAAGTTCCTCTTCTTTGCCCTCTAAAGAGAAATTTGTGATTGCCCTCATCTTCCCAAGTTTACTTCACCATGATATCATCTTTTCCAATTGGCATCAGCTACTCAGGCCTTCTGTCTCCAAGAATTTCCAGGGATGGATCAGGTACCAGACTTGTGTTCAGCTATACCCTCAAACCTTGGGGGACACATGACAAGGACTCCCATCAACTCTCCCACTGCCCTTTGCACTGCTCCCAATGACAGCTGCATGGTGAGTATATAAATTTTGCAGTTTATAGAGTAACGAGCTAAGGAGAAATAGCAGTGTCCCCTTTATGTAGTCTCTGTAATCTATCCAAGTGCTTCTCTCAAAGATCACTCTCAATTTGACTTGCTAAAGGGAAAACACCAACATAAACATTGTACTTCACATGTGACTCCTTATTCAGGTCTCAGTTCCCTCATCTCACCTCCAAATTCATGTGGCTCTCTTGTTCTTTAACTATATATGTATATTAATAAGAAACGGGTGGTTTATGGCAGTAGTACTAAGTCTGCCACCTCTTAAGACCTTAGGAAATGTCTGGCCCCATTGTTGTTTGCTTTCTTTAGAATATAGAGTATTCTCTTTAGAATGTATGATTCTTAACTCTAAACTTTGAGCCTTAGACACAATTCCAGGATGACAGGAAATGTTCCATTCAACTCCCTGTTACCAAATTTAACACTAAAACAAACTCAGTATTATTTGAAAAAGGGCTATTCAAGGACCTTTACACAGCAGACACATCCCTAGCACTGCAAAAAATGTTGTTCCTTCCTGAGGAAACCACATTCACCTGACACGAAGTCAGGTGCTCATAGGCAACCCTGTCAATGAACAAAGTTGGAAAAGACCATCTTAGGGACAGCAGAAGATCAGAGTTACTTTAGTGGAAAGATGACTAGCCCTGGAGTTGGTCTATTAATCTTGGTTCATTATCCAATTATCTTTGAGGGAGTCACTTTACCTCCTTGATCTTAATGGTCTTTCTCTGTAAAGGCAGGAGTTAGACCAGATGATCTTAAAATACTGTAATTCTATGACTCAGATTTATGATTCTAATAACTTTCTAAATGAAATTTAAGCTTTGTTAAAGTTTGCATCCTAGGCATATGAGGCAGTTCTTTGGTATTCTTTCACAGTTGGATTTTATCAAATTGATTTGGCTGAACTTGGAATTAAATTTTTGCAGCACAGATTTCACCAATCCCTGCAGGGCACAAAGACTTTAAGTAGTCACTTTCAGTGGCATTAAAGAGCTGAGATAGCATTGAGAGAATGCTAATCTACACATAGGGGTAGACCAGGCAGTAAGAAAATCTGGCTTATATATAGCAAGCAGTAAAAATAAAAGTTCCTAAAAGTGGAATGGGTGTAGCTCAGTGGTTGAGTGACTGCTTCACATATACAAAGTCCGGGGTTCATTTCCCCAATATCTCCTCAAAAAAAAAGTTCCTGAAAGTCACATGGGATTAAAAGAGAACGTATACACCACACACATGTGCAGGTATATGTATGTGTGTGTGTATATACATGTGTGTGTGTGTGTATTTGGAATTCTAGCCTTTCAAAATAAATAATTTTTCTATCTTTTCAACTTTTCTCTTTTAAAGAAACAGAAAATACATGCCCTTATCAATAATATATATTGTATCACCTTTATGGAGATAAGACTGAAATGGATGTGACAGAAGAGATATGTATCAGTTGTCAATAAAATATTTTGACAAAGATGATAAATGAAAGTAGCACTTATGAAAGAAACAACTGATTAATACAATTAAAAAGATGAAAACAATGGCTAGGAATCGTTTTATACTGTTTCAAATATTTCTATACTTTAAACAAATGCAAATATATATAAAGACAACTTTTTCCCCTATCAAACTGGCAACTTTTATAAAAAGGATTATAAGAGTTGTTTTAGATTCTGGAGGCCGAAAAGTTTAGATCTAGTATGGTTTTTCTTTGAAATTTGTTTGCCACAAAACAATTGTCTTGATATGTCATTAATGAGGTGAGTGAATGACTGTCCCTTCTATTAAAACACCTAAAATCCAATGCATATCAATGGTTAACAGAAGGTGCCATAGTATGGCACTCACCCTCACCAGAAAATGGAAATAAGGGACAAATGCTTGCCTATATGATGCAATGAAGCAGAAATTTTTTAAAAAATCATTTAATAGGGGGGAGTTTATTCTTGGTCAGTAAGATTTGATTATAATATGATTTATTACATTAATATATCAAAAGAAATAACATTTGTTCAGTCATGGACTCTCAGAAAGAAAAAAAAGTTGCAGAGACAGCAGTCATCTAAGCATTGCCCAAGATAGAGAAAGCTGTAGCCATCCATGTTCCCTTCCCATTTGTATAGTGCTGAGATACATGCATGTCCCATTTATGCTCATGCCCTTATGCATCTACTTCCTCTAATTGCCCTTTTCCTAATATGAGGCTCACAAGCAACCTATTAATCCTCATTTGCCTTAAGATGTAGATTGCCTTTGGAGAGAGAATGCACTGACCATAAGATCTGCAGGTACTGCAGTCCTTTTAGCTGTTGTTTATTTTTATGAGTAAATACATAGTCATTATGTTAATTTATATCAGTATAACAGACATGTTAATGCCAATCTGAAATGGATGCAGTGAGCCAAATCAGGCTTCAGGTCTAGCAGGTCAGAAAGCCAGGTCCAGCCTGTGGTGATTTTATCAACCCAGTGAATGTCAAACTGAGATTCTTGCGTTTCAGGAATTTTCACAGCTGGGGGTGTTGGCAGTGGGGAAGGCCCATTCCTCTGAGTACTTATTTCTACAAGTGGGAAAATATGATTTAATTTAGCAGTGCATCACTGTAATGGTGAAAGAAAGCATTATTTTATTAGGCACCAATTTCTGCAATTATCAAAATTTTCATACCAGATTTAATTTTTTAAAATGGATTTATGGAGTATTAAAAAGAAAGTGTAAACAAGTTAATAAGAATTAATATATAGATCTATATGTATATGTGAAGGTATATACATATATATAAGCTAATTAATAATTGCAATGTAATCTCTTTTTTACCAGCAGAGAACAAGAAAAATTTTTTTTTTTTAATTTATTTTTTTATTATGGGTAAAAACCAAAATTCTCACAATACATACAAACATTTGCAAAATGATATGTAAATATATATGCATATATGTGTATTTGCTTACAAAAATGTTATTTATATATATATATATACATATATTTTAAGAGGTGCTTAGATTACCTAAAATATTACACGGAACCTACTGGGATTCCCATGTTGCCCACCACCCACACCTCCCACCACATCCAACACAAACATCTCCCACAGTGTGGCCCACCAACCTCAATGAACTTACACATCCTGGAGCCTTGCCACCAACCATACACCACAGTTCACACTGTAGACCACCCTCTCTCCCACTCAGTTCTTAGTGGTGTGTGCTGATTTAAAATGGCCTGCATCCATTGCCACAACAGTACTCAGGACAACCTCCAACTCCCAAAGAAGCCCCTGTATTTCAACTGCTCATCCCCTCCCTACCCAAAAAACTGTCAAGTGGCCACTGGCTCCACCTCATTGTTATAATTTCTTGCATTGCAAGAATCACCATATGTGAGCAAGAGAATACCATCAAGTCCACTCTAGTCCATAGTTCTTCCCCCAATCCAGAGGCGACTGGGATGGTGATGTCCACTCCAACTCCAAGTGAGAGAGGGCTTATATCCCATGGATATGGTGGGTGGGATGATCCTGCCTGCAGATG
>JAKSZT010053770.1:56901217-57085207 GCA_026826555.1 Tolypeutes matacus | reverse complement strand
TATATAACATTTTTGTAAGCAAATACACATATATGCATATATATTTATATATCATTTTGCAAATGTTTGTATGTATTGTGAGAATTTTGATTTTTACCCATAATTAAAAAAAAAAAAAGTCAGTCATAATATTTTAAATCTTTCCATATTAAAGAGATGCCTTGCATTTCTGAATGACAATATTAATCCTGGATAAGAGAACTTTGTTGGCATTAGTATAATGCAGACATAGGAAAAATCTGTTTTCTTTTAGTTATATATATCTACAACTGCAACATGGCATAGTAAAACATGTTTTTATCCCGTGAAACTTAGACATACACCTCTTGAGATCGCTTCTTGCAAGAATTTTGTCCTAGTACTTATCCTGTCCCATTCTTTTTTAAATTTTTTTAATTTTTAAAAAATTTTTGGAGGTACCAGGGATTGAACCCAGGATCTTGTACATGGGAAGCAGATGCTCAACCACTGAGCTACATCTGCTCCCCAACGAGAGCTGGATTTTTCATTTGTTTATTTGGTTTTAGGATGTACCAGGAATCAAACCTGGGACCTCGTACATGGGAAGCAGGTGTTCAACCACTTGAGATACATCCACTCCCCCATCTTCTCTTTTTAACCTGGCCAAATTCAGTGTCACTGAAGCCTTTCCTCTTATTCTTGAGTAAGATTCCTCCTTATACTTCTCTATACTTATGGTATGGCAGTAATAAATATAAGATTTGATATGAATATTTAGAATTACACTTCCCTAGTTTTACATACAAAAGAAGCAAGATCTAGAGTTTAAGTGCCTTGATCAACATAACCCAGCCATAACTCTTTTCTTCTCTGTATATCCAATCCTCGCTTCATTATGCCCTTCTGTTAACGTTTAAACATAGCATGCCCTCCCAACCCCACCTTCATTCTAAGGATTAACAAAAGCTCACCAAGTCACTACACCTAGAAACCTCTGTTTTCCCTCTTTCACCTCAGACCATATGCAATTGTAAGCAAATCACCAGTGAAATTGGTGGTCAGCAAATGGAATATTGAACCCTGTTCCATTTTCTCATCATACTGACCAGGTTACCTATAAAGATCATCAGAAAACCATAAGTCTACGTCACATAGAATGTGAGGGAAAAAAAACAAAGCCTTAGGATAAATTCTTGAGTCCCTCTATGCAAACTATGCAGATTTAGGGATTATTTTGTTGGCTTACAGCTCATGAAATGGGATATATTATTCATAAACATTCAGGAAATTTTGCACATGGAAAATGCACACACTTTATTGAAAGCTTCTTGAAAGGTTTTATAAATTATATTCACCACATCAACTTCTAATAAATTTGTTTGATACCAACCAGAAGTTGTCATATCATTTTTGTTTGTTTGTTTTGGTGTCAGTTATTAAACTCTTTGATGCTGGACTGCAGCAGTCTTATGAAGCAAACCCCAAATCCTAAAAGTATGGAAGAATTTCTGGCCAAAAAACTACAAAGCATTCTTCTATTATCCAATACATGTTCTATTACTTTCTCCCCCTTCCCTTCCTAACAAAGAAAGATAAAAAAGACTTAAAATAGGAATAGGAATTTAATAAGAATGTATATGAAAATGGTTTGAAAAGTACAGAGTTCTTTAAAAACATCAAGGATTATAAACTTGGTGATCACCAGTTGGAAGAAAAATTATGTCCTCAAGGTACACTGTCCCTAAACATTCAGTCTCCCCTCAAATGTTTGTCAACACCAGTAGCCCAGGACTTCTAGATCCCCTATCATCTCAAGACGCTAGATCCCTTTACAGTTATATCTTCTTCTCAACTTTCCTCCATCTCCTAAAACCTATTCATTATTCTCTCTGAAGCTTTCAGTCAATAGGCTACAAATTCTTTTTTGTCTTCAACTACTATAAACACAATCCCCTTATTTTGTTGCTTTAAGTGAAACCTGACTCTACACTGAGGATTCTGGTTCTCCTACAGCCCTCTGAAGGAGGTTGCTCCTTCAATTCCTGAACCATTGGGCCAGGTGGTGGAGTTGGGACCTCCTTGCACTTAATTACCATTCTCAAAACATCCACTTTACCCCTTCTTTTATAAAACAGTAACAAATTACATCATCATCTTTAAGTTCTTATTGTAGTCATTTAACATCCCAAAATCACTCCCCCTTATTCCTTGAAAAAGTTAACTCCATTTCCAAGTTCACTTTCACCAATCATAATTCTTAATGATTTCAATATCCCCATTGACAATCCTTCCAAAACTGCAAACTCTTATTTACTAGACTGCCTTACCTCCAATGGTCTTGTCTTTCAATTGACCTTAGCCTCTCAGACCAATGGTCACCCTCTTTACTTTATCATTAACAATAACTACAATCCATACCCCACAATTATCCCAATTTCATCTACTCTCCTAATAACACTTCTTATATTTACTGATTATACCCTCTATTACCCTAAGACCAAAAATCCTTTTCCCCCACTAGAACATAAAAATCCATTGAACCTGCAACCATTTAAGTGTCTCACCACCAGATGTTCTCTCTTTAATTTTTACCAGATTAAATTCCATGGCCAATCATAGTTACTTTTCTACATTTACCTAGAAGTCACTTGCCCACCTGTCATTTTATCATGTGAATTAAAGGTTTCATATACTCCAAGACTGCACCCATATAGGCTAAATACAGCTAGAGAAAAAAATATATATGTAATCATCCTGACTGGTCTCACTTTAAATGCATGATCACTGACCTCAACAGATTCCTTAAATGCTGTCTAACCATCATATTATATTCCCCTAGTCCTTTATATTTATAGTATCCTCAAATATCCCCACAACTATTTCAAACTTTTATCTCTTCAAACCTCCAAGATATCCTCTCTGATCCTGATTCTCAACTGACAAACTTGCTCCCAGTTAACCAAGAAATATGAACCAAGCAGTAGAGAACATCTCCTACTGGCACCTCACATAACCCTACCTACCTGGCATCTGTGCCATTCCCTGCTCCTGCTGTGGCCTGGCTGTCCCTGTTCCTGGCCAGGGACTTACTTCCTTCTATACACTTGATTTTACCCCCTCTTGTCTACTTAAAAACCCCATGCTGAGAATTCTCCCTTCAATAAAACCCAAATTTAAAAAAATAAGAAAATTAGAAGGAAAAAAAAAAAAAAAACCCTCATTTGCCCCAGTTCTCTTGCCAGCTACCACCCCATTTCTTTGTCCTTCTGTATTGAAACAGTCTTTATTTTCTCTTCTTCTATTCTAATGACCCATCAGGTCATTCTCCCCACTTTTATCCTCCACCAAAACTACTAGGACAGTCACCCATGACCTCTACCTCCACTAAACCTAATGGCAATTTTTCAATCCGCATTCTACTTGACCAATCAGCAGTATTTGGCACAATTGTTCACTCTCTGCATCTAGAAACACTATTCAGTTCACTTCCAGACACCACATTCACCTAGTTTTTCTTCTACTTTTCTAACTGTTCAATTTCATTCTCTTGTGCTGTTTTTTCCTCATCCCACTGACCTCTAAATGGTAGATGTGCTCTGAGGAAGGTTCAGTCCTTGGATCTCTCTTCTTTATCCAAGCTCATTGCATAGGTTATTGTATCCAATTTTATGCCTTTAAATAACACATATATCCTGATAACTTCCAAATGTATAGCTCCAGCCATGACTTCCCCAGACTGCATTTGGAAGTCTACTAAACTCAAATGTTACACGCACATAACAGAGGTCCTGAACTTGCTCACACTGAAAACTTTGATGTTATTCTTGACCTACTTTCTTTCCCTGACTCCCCACATCCAGCATGTTAGCAAATCTTGTTGATTCTACCTTCAAATTTTACCTAGATTTTAACCACTTTTCACTCTCCTCACTGCCAACACCATTGTCCAAGTCAGTCACTCCTCCCACCTGGAGTATTTCAGTGGCCTTAGGACTAGTCTCCACACTTCTTTTCTCCTCCTTCACCCACAGATTATTCTCCCAACAGTAGCCACAGGGGTTCTAATAAATCAGATCATGTCTTTCTTTAGTTCAAAATCTTCCAGTGGCTTCTTTTCTAATTCATCTTAAAAGTCAAATTCCTAATTGTGACCTACAAGCTGTACACAAACAATACCTCTCATCCCTCATCCTTGTTTCCTTTCAGATATCATCTCCTAGTTCCCATTTCCCCTTTACCTCTCCTCCCCTCCCCTTCTCTCCCCTCCCCTCTTCTTCTTCTTTCTCTCTCTCTCTCTCTCTCTCTCTCTCTCTCCCCGCCCCCCACTCTGGCCATACTGTAATCCTTATAATTCCTTAAACAAACTAGGCATCCATCTGCCTCTGGTTCTTTACAGTTGCTGCTCCCTCCGCCTAGAATATTCTTCTCCCAGCTATTCCAGGTATTTTCATGAATAACTCTTCACCAACAGAATTTTACTGTCTAAAATTCCAACCTTCCCTCCAACATTTCATAAACTCCCTTTTTTCCATATTGAAACTTTTCACTATCTAAGGTATATATTTTACTTTTCTTGTTTATTTTCTATCTTCTTCCTATGGAATTTAAGCTCCATTAGGAGCAGGGATTATACCTAGAACAGTGTCTGGAACATAGTAGACAATCAATAAATATTTGGTGAATAAAATATTTGGTGAATTAAAAATTTTTCCAAAGGATCTTCTGAGAGAATGCGTCCCATTTCTATGCTACAATTTTAAATGATATCAGATAGCGTTTACTTAGGAAGAGTTGGAAGTCAGCACAAATAAAATAAAACAAAATATGCACAATTCAAAAAGTACAAAGAAAATAAGGGAGGGATAGCTGCATCAAGTTTTGTAGTCAAAGAACATGGTCAATGACATCAGACACGGGAACATTCATGGTTTGGCTGCCTTTGTTCTCTGGAGTCTCAATCTTTCCCTTGTAAGGGCTGATTTTCTCTAGCCCTAACACAGTGTGATTTCATTTTTAGAAGTATTTGATGAATGGTCTGGCTAGGGTCAGAAAAATTCACTTACCTTGCTGATCCTCTTGCAGATTCTATGTCTATCCAAAGCCAGCCCTAGCAGCCTATAGGTTTGGAGAACTTTCAACAAACTAATTTTAAATTCAAATGGCAATTTATAATTGAAGCACCATTCTGGAGCTTCAGAGAATATATATTTCCTATGTCAGTGCACACTTACCTTTCTGAAAATTAGTTGTCAGGTTACAGATCCTTTGAAAGTGTGGGGTGGGGTAGAGGGTTTGAAGGAGGGGCAAAATGTGGGGTGAGAAAATGACAGAGTTTGGAGAGAGACACTGTAGGCCAAAGATATGGAGACTCACCATGCCCTCTGTTGACCCTTCATATTCAGACACATACACCCACCCAAAGATTCATCAAGATTTATAAACTCCTCTTTTGTAAAGACAACAGGCCTAATGAGGACTAGTGGGATCATTCATATTTAAAAGTGAGTGGTGTTATTCGCTATAGTAGTGGAAGAGGTAATTTTGGACCTTGGCATATCTGGAGGAAGGCAGGACTGGGTGAGTTGCCCTTGGCAGAGAACAAAGAGGAACTGGAGAAGACAAACTTTTTCACCTGATACTTTTGCCTATAGCAGGTGGTCACTTTTCCCTGGGTCAAAAAGCTATGGCAGAAAGGACACCAGAGGCATTTCAGAAAGGACACAGAAGACAGTGCTGCTAACAATAACCATAACCAAACAACAAAAGAAGCCCAGGCTAAGCACTGGCTTCCCCAACTGTACTGCTTGTTCATGTCTAATTTCTCTAGAACTTTAGGTCAACTACTCCCTGCCTTCCAGCCTCCCTTCTGAAAAATGCTTCTCTAATTGTATATTTGTACTGGGTGTGCCAATCTGGGATCTCCAGGACATTGGAGAAGAAATGGTCATGTCAGCCATACTGGGCCATGCCTTTCAAATCATTCCCCAACACTACCGCAAAAAAAAAAAAAAAAAAAAAAAAAAAAGGTTCAGAAATTGGCGTGGGGCCCAAGTAACTGGAATGCTCTCTAGTATTTCTCATCTGGACATGGAAGAAAGAGGGCTTTTTCCTTTCTAATAGCAAAATTACAAAACTGTGAACTTAGGGCTGCAAAGAGCCATGACCTTCACCTCATGGAAACATATACACAAAGAAAGAAGCAGGGAAAAGAGATGGAGAGAGAGAGTCTGACAGGGTTTTGACATCTAAGTAGTCCTTAATTCCTACACTCCCTATGACCAGCTCAACACTCTCCCCACACAGATGAGTTAATAGTTTCATCCTTTCTCTCCCTTTAAATCCAGTCCAAGTCTTTTCTTCATTTACAAACATTCTTCAAGGTCATGCGGTTAGTAAGTTGCAGACCAGGTCCAGACCACAGAGCCTGTGCAGTTAACTGCAAGTCAGTCTACCAGGATCCTTAATCATCTTGGGCTTTTTTTCAAGGTCAATTTTATTGGTCCTTCTTTTCTTTCTTTCTTTTTTTTTTAAACCTCAGGAGGATCAAATCAGATAACTTGAGGAAAATAACTTTAAATATTGCAAAATGCTATAAATAAAAGCATTCTTTCACTGGTCCAGCTACCTAATGCTTGCCTGCTGGAGGCTATCTGGAATGAAAATCTATTCTACATTAAATTGGGCTTAAACTGTTTGCTGACTCTAACATTGTTGCCTTTCTTGTCTGTTTAAACTCATAATTTAATTCTCTATACTTGGCAATATAAACTTCCCATAGTGATAAATAATTGAAACATAAATGTAAACTTTAAAATAGAGACAGTGTATCCTTATATCAGGTCACACGAATTCCAAACCTCTGCACTCAACATAAACAGATGTAAGCTTGTATAAATTAAGGGTTCTACAATTAATTATCAGAGAAAATAAAGGACAGCTCCCATAATTCTCATAAAAAACAATACAGTTTTTCAAAGAAGAATGCAAAAATAATGTTTTACATGCTACTGCTACTGACATGAATAAAGATAAGATGACACATCTGACAAATGTTTAATTCATGAAAGAGCACTACTATTTTATAACATTTATTGAGTCCCATACCACTCATGCCAAATGGGTCGCTTGTTCATTGGAAGTTCAACCATGATTTTAAACACTCAAATACTATCTTTGTGTTACATCTTGGGAAACTGAATGTAGTTAGCTTTCATGTAAGTCTCTGACTGTGAAATTATATACAAATTGTCTGAGTCCTGTGCTCATTTAAATCATAGCATGTGACTGCTCTCTCAAAGAAACAGAAAGGTACCTTTGTATTAAAAAATCACTAAAGAGATAAATTCAGAGATAAATTATATCAGAAATTTTATGATATTTTAATTCAAACAGTAAATAGCGATTACGAGCAATGTTTGGACATAGAGAAATCAATTTGACCCAAAGTGGCAAAAAGAATAAACAAAGCTAAACTCTGTCCCCAATTGTGACAGAAAATACCATTCTTTATGTTTTTAAATGTCTCTTGTCTGTAAGTTCCAGGGTGGTGTATGAAATTCTCTTGCTCTCTCAGCTAGGAACAGCTAAAAACCGACCGCAGATGGCCATAACACGGTACAAAGGGGGGAATTTAATGCCCTCAACTCTTCTGGAAACCTGATAACTTTTCAATGAAGATAGTAGAGAATCTGGCCCAGGATGATTTCTCTTTAATGCAAAGACAATGCCTAGTTGGACAGAGATACCCATGGTAGGAAAGTAGGGAAGTATTCTCTGTGAAGGTAGAATTAGAGGAAAACCCTTCTGAATGCAAATTAAAAAGACCCTTATTTCAGTGGCTCCTCTATTTATCTATACATTTTTGAAGGAATTGAGTTATACATTGGTAATGTGTGTAGGCAGTGTCCATGTTATAGAATGTCATTATTTGCCATAATAAAATAATTGTTTCAGATGTAAACTTTTTTTTTTATCTTTCCAATAATTTAGGTCATGTTTCTTCCTTATTCATTTTGATGTCTCATAAACTCCCATTTTCAACAAAAAGTAAAGGTAAGGCAAATCCTTTTTATTTCTATGAATTCCTGTATGAGAAGGCTGGGATGTTACTCATAGTAGGAAATCCCCAGAGGCCACCCGCCAGCTGTGGAAAGGTAGCATCCACCTGGGCAAGCACTCAAGACAGGTTCTTCATAACACAGTGCCAGCTTTGCAAAATACATGTACATTTTATATGTATGAAATCCACAGCATATAGACCTTCTCTTGTTCAAAAAGAGATTACCTGAAACTTGAAAAACCTCAGCTAAGAAAACAGAGATTAAACAGAGATTAAGAAACAATTTACTCAATTATTCCTCAAGATCAGTGGCTGTCAAATCTCAAGGAGCAAAATACATACACACTCACACATGCATATGCACACACATATATATACACACACTGCGAGTCATATCAAAAATGTATATTTCTGAGGTCTCAGATTCTAAGTAGGATTAACAAGTATCCCAAACAATTCTGGTGATGATCATAATTTGAGAAGCCCCGTTAGAATCCCTTAAGCTTTATTCATTTACCTAATCATTTCACCAGAAAACTCTATGTATAGAATAATTAATCTAATTTTCAACAGAATTATAATTCACTTTTCTTTCCTGAATTTTGTTAAAGGTTACTACATGAAGTGACTACATAAAGAGCCATTTTACATCGTGTGAAACTAAGATTGACAACACTGTCCATTTTTGTTCAAAGTCCCTTTTAAAATGAGCGATATATTTCTCACAGCACTTAGTGTCAGGAAGTAGAAGTATTTTTTCCAATCTGCTAATCAGAGTTTATAATTTATCATAACAATGTTTTCCTCGACTACCTGAAAACACAGAGAGTAATCTGTTCTCAATTGTAGTAATGCCCTTTCACCCTTTAACATGACTTTAATAATGTTTTTGTCTGTCTTTAATCATTACTATGTCAACTTATTTTTTGGAAGCAATTAGACTGGTAATAATAAGAAAAATGACAGAGGAGATGCCATTTTTAAATGAATGTCTAAGTGTTAGGGTTGGTGGGTTATTCAAGCATATTTGTTGACCCATTTATTTATATAAATATTCAATACCACAAATTCAAGTGGTATAAACATAAAGTCATGACAACTCACCAAGGTTTTAGCATATACACACACACATACATACGCATATACACACACATATATATGTATATATATGTGCATACACCCACACACACTTTATAGACTTAACTTTGATAATGGTCCCTATTATGCTCTTCTGTTAAATTGTAGTAATATTATATTTCACACACTATGTCAAACAATGTCTCTCATATGCCTCAATGTCATTCGAATTTTATGTCTTTTTGTACTTTCCTCTACCCAAACGAAGGTGAATGACAAGCTATTACTTTTTTCTTGGATTGTGTCAGTTTTATAACATGTCTTCTTATGCCAAAACCCTTTACATACCACTGTCAAATTAATCTTGGAGGAGATTAATTCCAATAAAATGTAAAATATTTAGGCTAACATCCAAGGCCTTCTACAGTCTTAATACAACTTGTCTTACAATTTCTCAATAAGCCCCCAATAACCATTCCACTCCAACCAAATTTAAATTCCACTATACTTCTCCTTTTTTGCTTTCCCACTCCCAGGTAGAATGTCATTTAGTTACTTTTTACACATTTAAATATTACTTATCCTTAAAGCCATCATGAAGCCTTGCAAGGATGTGCCAATGAAAGCAATTTCTCTTCCCTTATAACTTTCATAATACTTTCTGTATTTTTCCTTACCATTTGTCTTCAATTATCATTATTAAGGAATCGGTCATGTTTCCCCTGCAAGACTGCAAGCAGGATCTATTATTACCATAAAAAAAAAAACCCAGTACACTTTGTATGACACAGTAGGCAGGTACTCAATCATTTGTAGAATGAATTGAGCAAACTGCCTCATTTTCAAGAAAATATTCAGCCATCTGTATTGATCTCAGCAAAACTGTATACACTAAAGAGGTAAAGCCATCTGAATATCATTGTACAAATAAGGAAAACACCCACACAGGGCATATATCTGTCTGGTTGAAACCATGTCTATTAGGGAAAGCTCAAAGGTTCAAGATCTGTAGCAGGAAAGCAGGCCCCTTGTCCATCACATTCTGGGACACTACACAACTATCTCACAGGGCCAGCCACCTGACTCTGGAAGACAGACAGCTTCCAGATGAGTTCTGCTGAGGGACTTTTAAGAGTCATATGACACAGCAGAATCTTGTCTCCAGCCCTAACCTGCATCTCAGTGGGGCTAAGTAATAGGCCATTGTAAGGTCAGGTAGCCAAGTCTTGAAACTGTAACTGCAACAACATAGGAAGCTTCATCACATCAATATTCTTGGTCAAGAGAACACCCCTGCCCTGGTATGATGAAGGAACTGTAATCCACACAGAGTGGCTTACCAGTGCCATAAGTACAGAGCCATAATTGGTTTCCATGAGGTTCTGTAGGAGGCAATCCTTTTTCTGAAAGAACAGTTTGCAAGAGATCAGTTTTTGACAAATGCACCCTTGCCTCTCACACATTCATAGTGCTAAATCAACCTATATTTTATTTATTACATAAGATTAGTATATTAGGGGTCAGGCCCAAGTGTAAACCATACAAGCCTTTCTCAGAAACTGGTACATGTGTGTGGAGTGCTAGCTGGCAGGGATGAATCCCTGTAAGAAGATAAGATGACCTAAGAGCTGAATCAGCAGGAGACTAGCTTGAGTTGTGCTTCAGATGTCCTGGCTCTCTACTTCTAAGGACAGACAGTGGACATAAATTCAATCAACTGAAGTGGTTATCTTTCTGCGGGTTCTCAAAATACAGGGAAATATTAACATTAATCTTTTATGAACTGGTAATAGGACTTTTTAAGACCAAAGGACTTATTTGCTTTGAAGATTAGAGGAACATGATTCTGGCTGTTTGTCAATTTTAGTAGGTTAAAGTTAAAGGATCAACTACATATTTAAACAACGGTCCCCTAAACACTAAAAGGATATGGATCATTACAGTGATCCAGTAGAAAATACTGTAAGGCACTATGATAAAATTCATATTCATATAAAGTCCTGATGTCAAAAATGAGAATGAAAACAAGAAAAGCAAGAAGATTGTTTTGCCAGTTAATAACTAGGAGGTACAGTCAGAGGAGCTACCTTGTCCTCATTACCTTGTGAGGCAAGATTAAAAGAGGAAAGGATAACTCTGACTAATTTATGCAGGTTCAGAGGGAGTCAGAAATCTAAGTAGTGAGAGGGGCAGGAGCAGTATCCAAATTCCCAAGTCCTGGCCTGCTTGCCAGGATGATATAGAAGAACCACCAAAAGAAAAAAAAGGAACCCAGGATATAAGCCCAACTCCTCCAATAATGGCAGGACGCAGAAAGGAGAGGAAAAGAGTATAGGGACAGACACATATCACAACTGCCTGGATGATGGTCTGAAGGACATAGTCACAGAAGGAGTAGAGATAAATCCTAGGGCAGAAAAGAGCCTAGTACTCCCTGGGCAGGGCCAAGAGCTTCCAGACCCAGTGACTGGGCCCTACACCCGAGCTTCATCCTGCTCAGTTTCTCAGAAGACATGGAAATAGAGTATGATTTTTAAAACACTTTTGCTGTTTCTATGAATAAGTTCCCTGCAACTGAAAAATAAATTCATTAGTAATAATTTTAGGTATATAGTTTCCATTTAAATTATAGTTTCCAATAAATATTCAACAGACGTGTGTTTGCAATGTTTCAAATGCTGGTCATGAATATAACTGTTACAGGAAGGAAGAAAAATGAATTTTTGTAAATGAAAAATATTTTTCTAAAGGAATAACAAAACATGCTCATTATTCATAATTTAAACAGCACCAAATGTTGCTATGTAGATTGCTGAGAAATTTCTTTGTACACTGAGGGTACAATATTGAGCACTGCATAATGCTTTGTTACTGATACTTAGTTTCTGTAAAGTTGTACAGCTTGACCAAAGCAAGATATAAATAATTAAGATGGCCCATGCCCCTCGGTTGATCATGACTTCCTTTTTTTTTTTTTTTTTTGCTTTTGAAGAAGACAAAAAGTTCTTATATTTCACAGTTTACCAAAGTTTCTCCATTTAAAATTTTAAGAACCTAGTACATTGGGAAAAAATCCTAAATTCCTTATTATCCATGTAAACTAGAAATATACTGTTAAAAAAGAACTTAAATTTCCCTTTAACTGACTTACAAGATTTTAGAATTCTTTTGGGGGGTGGGGGTGAGGGAGGATACCTAAAAACTACCCTGCCACAGATTCAAAGTGGATTGGTATTTCACCTGTACATTTTTAAAGATAATATGGAAAAATTTATTTATTCAAGTATTTTTGAATAAGTCTAAGGCACAAGTTGAACTAAAACCCTCTACTGTGCTGGAAATGCTAGGAAAATATTTTCTCTGGTCTTTAAATTAACAAAAGGGGCATTTACAATTATATAAAACTCAAATTGTCCAAGCAGTTTTCAGAACTAGAAATCTATTATGAATACTTACTTGCTTTCACCAAGATAATACTTACTTTATGAAAAATACTCTTTTAATCACTGAAAGGTAATCAGACTTCCTTTGATCATTTTCTTTCCAAAATTTAAATTAATCCATAGACATTTCAGATTCTAAAAGCTTGAATTTAATATTATGCTCTTTTATGCCATCTTACCATATCCTATAGTATAAAATTGTAATATGGTTTTACAATGACACCAACTAAACTGGCTGAGCACAAGACAGTACAAGGAAAGAATGAAAGAGAAATAAGAACTGAAGACAGACTGAAGGAAGGAGGAAGGATGAAATGGAAGTTGGGAGGAAGTCTTTTTTGTAGTACCTCATGCTGAGATAAGCACACAATGAATGAATGCTATAAATCAAATGAGTTTCAAATCAATTGGTATAAATAATTAAAATCTAATCTTCACGTGGCATTTGATAGGATATTTATACAATTTGAAGTCATAGTCTTTTCTCAGTATTCCATCCTATTCATCTATACCGAGTGCTGAAATACGTAAAAGTTAAATAAAATATGCAATAAACATACATCGCATATCCATTGCACATTAATATATACACACATAGTGAGCAAAACATATAGCATGGTCAACATTATTCTGAGCAGCCAAATGAGCAGTTTGGATCATTGAAGGGGAAATTCAGGCATCAAAGTGAAAAGGACTCCCTTTTATTTTCATGATCCTTAATTAGGTGGATCAATATAGTAGCTGTCATATTACGGAAGTCCATTAAAATCTGCTAATTAGTCCAAACTAAAGCTCCTTTACTGTATTTCTTTTTTCTACCATTAGCAGTTAGGAAACTGAAGTGCTTTCATGTCTAATTATACTCTTTTCTGATTAATTCAGTGGTGCCACAGTCTTGTTTTTACCAGACAGCAGTTACACACAATACCCATGACCACTAACAATGAAGAAGGCTCAGGATCAGGAGATCCACACTAAATCAGGACTCATCTCACTAGAATTGGGCCAACTATTCATTTCTGATCTCAGTTTTCTGTTCTGTGAACTGTGGAGGTCAATTAGCAGTTTGTAAAGTACACTGAGAAAAAGAACCTTGCTAAGCAGTATCATGAGATTGTGGATTAAAGTATCCCAGATTCGGTCAGCTGGAAGATGGTTTCAAAGGCCAAAGCACTGCAGTAATACTACATTGAAGCACAGTGCTAATCCCTCTACTTTGCTTTTATTAAATTTAAAACTGTAGTTTCTTTCACTTACTACATTATTTTAGCCAAAGAGAAAAGAAAATTTGTATAGCCTCTCAAAATAAAAATAAGCAAATAAAGGTGAAGGGGCAAGATGGTGGCAGAGTAAGGAACTCCAAGAGTCAACTAATGCTACAGGGCAGTTAGTAATCTAAAGCACCTGTTCGGCAGGCCCAGCAGACCAGAAAAGCATCCTGCAATATCCTTGAAAGAATGGAAGGAGGAGACTTCCATCTGCAGTGAAGATTCATAAGTAGAGAACTCCATGCTGCAAAGACCGGTGTCCATCCTCCACTGGTGGCACAAGCCACCTCAGGAGCTATTCTGTGGCTGGAGTTGGAAGCTCCATTTTCTCAAAAAGGGTGGAGGAAAAGATGGTCAGGCACCAACTTCAACTACTGATTAGTAAATTCGGCTGGCTAAAGTATAATCCTAAGAACAGCTAAAGTTTGTACCTGTCCAAGTTGGAAAGAGGCCAATAGCTGCCATTTTAAATCTACCCATGGCATGAGGAGAACCATGGCTGACTGAAAATCACAGTGACAGTAGGGACCAGCTTCTTTCCACCCAGATCAGACTGCAGTCCTAGCCTAGGATCCAGCCCCACCTCTGACAGGGAGGAAGCTGGAGAGACCTGCACCAGCCTCTTGGGGAAACCGCAAATAATTCTGGCCAGCATAGACTGGATAGTCAGACACCTAGGGCTCCATTCCTGTGCCCCAATAGGATAGGCAGAGAGTTGTATTTCTTTGGCCCCTCTGGATAGCTACAGGTGCTTTCAGTCCACATGGACTGGTTTGTTGAGTTCCTTCGATTACATCCCCACCCTACAATAGGATAGGACAGAGCTGGTATTTCTTCAGCCTCTCTGGACAACTGCAGGCACTTTCAGCCTGCACAGAGTAGATACTCAGACACCTGTAGCTCCATCTCCACCGCCAATAGGATACAAGAGAGCTGTGTTTCCTCAGCCTGTCTGGGCAGCTGCAGGTGCTTTTAGCCCACACAGACTGCTTTGTTGGGTGCCTGTGGTTCCATCCCCACCCCTTAAAGGACAGAAGGGACAGTATTTTCTCAGCCTTTCAGGGCAATGACAGGTGCTTTCAACCTACACGAATTAGATTGCTCAGCACTCTGGAAATTCCATCCCCACCCCTGACAGGGTTGGAGAAAGGCAAGCTATGTCAGTCTACCTGGGCAACTAAACTGCAGTCAGTTCTGACCCACATGGCTTAGTCTGTTGCCCACATGGGCAGCTCCATCCTGTACCAGGCAGGGAAGGGGCATGAAGCTTCATCATTCTCTCTGGGTAACTACAGATGGTCTTGGCCTGCATGGTTTATATTATAACACATGGCAGAGACTCCGTCCCCACCCCAGGCAGAGGAGAAAGGTGGGAGAAGCTTCATCTGTTTCTGGAGCACAACAGGCAGCTTCAGCTGCCACAGGATACACTACTAATTACATCCTCAGCTCCTACAACACAAGGAAAGAAAGCCCTAAACTAAAGTGAGAAACTGTGTCCAAAATAAATACATAGAGTAAGCCAGATGCCAAGACACCAACAAAAAATTACAATCCATAGCAAGAAACAAGAAGATATGAAGCAGTCAACAGAACAAGTTAACCTCCAGATGACATAAAGGAGTTGAGAAAACTAATAATAGATGTTCAAACAAATCTCCTTAAGAAGTTCAATAAGATGGCTAAAGAGATTAAGGATATTAAGGAGAAACTGGGTGAGCACAAGGCAGAATTTGAAAGCATACATAGAAAAATAGAAGATCTTATGGAAATGAAAGGACAATAAATGAAATTAAAAATACACTGGAGGCATATAACAGCAGATTTGAGGAGGCAGAAGAAAGGATCAGTGAGCTTGAGGACATGGCCTCCAAAAGCAAACACAAAAAAAGAACAGATCAAGAAAAGAATGGAAAAATTAAACAGGGTCTCAGGGAACTAAATGATGGCAAGAGACATGCAAACATATGTGTCACGGGTGACCCAGAAGGAGGAGATAAGGGAAAGGGGGCAAAAGGGATATTTGAAGACGTAATGGAAGAAAATTTCCCAAACCTTACCGAAGGGTTTGTCAAATGCCAAAGACAGAGAATTCTAAAAGGAGCAAGAGAAAAGTGATGCATCACATACAAGGGATACGCAATAAGATTAAGTGCTGATTTCTCATTAGAAACCATGGAGACAAGTAGGTAGGGGTATGATATATTTAAGATACTGCAAGAGAAAAACTGCCAGCCAAGAATCTTATATCTGGCAAGACTGTCTTCCAAAAATGAGGGTGAGTTTAGAATATTCACAGATAAACAGAAATTGAATGAGTTTGTAACCAAGGGACTGGCTTTCCAGGAAATAGTAAAGGGCCTGCTACAGACTGAAAAGAAAAGACAAGAGAGAGAAGCTTGGAAGAGAGTCTAGAAATGAAGATTATAACAGTAAAAGAACTAAAAGTGAAAAAAGAGTGGTGAAAATAAAATATGACAGATAAAACCCAAAGGTCAAAATGGGTGAAGTAAGACCTGCCTTTAAAATAATAACATTGAATGTTAATGGATTTAAGTCCTAAATCAAAGACACAGACTAGCAGAATGGATAAGAAAATATGAGCCATCTATATGCTGTCTATAAGATATTCACCTTAGACCGACCCAAGGATACCAATAGATTGAAAGTGAAAGGCTGGAAAAAGATATTCTGTGCATGCAGTAACCAAAAAAATCTGGAGTAGCTATTCTTATATAGGACAAAATAAGCTTTAAAAGCAAAGCTGTTATCATAGACAAGGAAGGATATTATATATGAATAAAAGGGACAATTCACCAGGAAGAAATAACAATCATAAATGTATATGCACCTAATGAGGATGCCCCAAATTACATGAAGCAAACACTGTCAAAACTGAAGGGAGAAATATATGTCTTTACAATAATAGTTGAAGACTTCAATACACCAATCTCAGCATTGGATAGATCAACTGGGCAGAGGATGAATAAAGAATCAAAGAGCTTGAATAATATGATAAACAGACTAAACCTAATAGCCATATAAAGAACATTGCAACTCAAAGGAGCAGGATTATTCTCAAGTGCTCATGGATCTTTCTCCAGGATTGACTATATGTTGGGGCACATAGCAGCTCTCAATAAATTCAACAAAATCCAAATTATACAAAGCACTTTCTCTGATCAAAATGAAATAAAGTTGGAAATCAACAACAGGTGGAAAAAGGGAAAATTCACAAATATATGGAAATTAAACAACACACTCTAATAATCAGTGGGTCAAAGAAGAAATTGTGAGCTAACTCAATATGTAGCTTGAGACGAATGAAAATGAAAACACAACATATCAGAACCTATGAGACGCAGTGGAGGCAGTGCTGAAAGGGAAATTTATAGACCTCAATGCTTACACTGAAAAAGAAAAAAAGAGCTAAAATCAATGACCTAATTACACAGATGGAGGAACTAGAAAAAGAATAGCAAACCATTCCCACACCAAGCAGAAGGAATGAAATAACAAGGATCAGAGTGGAAATAAATGAAATTGAGAATAAAAAAATTGAGAGAATTAACAAAACCAAAAGTTGGTTCTTCAAGAAAATTAACAAAATCGACAAACCCTTAGGTATACTTACAAAGAAATAAAGAGAGAATATGCAAATGAATAAAATAAAAAATGAAAATAGGGACATTAATACTGACCCTACATAAATAAGAGAGATCATAAGAGAATATTATGAACAACTGTTTGCCAACAAACTAGACAATACAGGTGAAATGGAAAATTTTCTAGGAATGTACAAACAACCTACACTGACCCTAGAAGAAACAGAAGACCTCAAAAAAACAATCATAAGTAAAGATATTGAAACAGTTATCAAACAACACCGTAAAATGGAAAGCCCAGGTCCAGATGGTTTCACAGGTGAGTTACCAAGCATTCAAAGGAGATTTAATACCAATCTAACTCAAGCTCTTCTAAAATATTGAGCAAGAAGAAATGCCACCAAACTCATTCTATGAATCCAATAATAGCACCTTAACACTAAAAACAGGTAAAGATATTAAGAAAATAGAAAATTACAGACATATCCCTAATGAATATGGATGCAAAAATCCTCAACTAAATACTTGCTAATCAAATCGAACAACACATTAAAAGAATTATTTATCATGATCAAGAGGGCTTTATACCAAGCATGCAAGGGTGGTTAAAAAAAAAAAAAAAATCAGTGTACTACACCCTATTAATAAATCAAAGAAGAAAAATCAAATGATCCTATTGATTGATGCAGAAAAGGCATTTGACAAGATACAGCATCCTTTCTTGATAAAAATATTACAAATTTAGGAACTGAAGGAAACTTTCTCAACATGATAAAGGCCATATATGAAAAACCCACAGCTAACATTGTACTCGATGGTGAAAGACTGAAAGCTTTCCTGTTGAGATTGGGAACAAGACAAGGATGCCCACTGTCACCACTAATGTTCAATATAGTGCTAGAGGTTCTGGCTAGAGTAGTCAGGCAAGAAAAAGAAACAAAAGGCATCCAAATTAGAAAGGAAGAAGTAAAATTTCTCTATGTGCGGGTAATTTGATCCTATACCTAGAAAGTCCTGAAAAATCTACAACAAAACTGCTAGAGCTAATAAACAATTTCAGTAGAGTGGCAGGATACAAGATTAATATGCAAAAATCAGTAGTGTTTCTATACACTAGTAATGCACAATCTGAGGAGGAAGTCAGGAAAAAAATTCCATTTACAACAGTGACTAAAAGAATCAAATATTTAGGAATAAACTTAACCAAGGATGTAAGGCACTTGTATTTAGAAAACTACAATGCATTGCTAAAAGAAATTTTTAAAAGTCCTAAATAAATGGAAGAACATTCCGTGCTCATGAATTTGAAGACTAAATATTGTTAAGATGTCAATTCTAACCAAATTGATATATATATATTCAATGCAATCCCAATAAAAATTCCACCAGCAGTTTTTAAAGAAAAGGAAAACACAATTATTAAATTTATGTGGAAGGGTAACGGGCACCAAACAGCCAGAAACATCTGAAAAAAGAAGAGTGAAGTTGGAAGACTCTCACTTCCATACTTTAAATCATATCACCTAGCTACAGTAATAAAAACAGTGTGGTACTGGCATAAAAATAGACCAATGGAACTGAACTGATGGTTCAGAAAAAGACCCTCACATCTATGGTCAAGTGATGTTTTTACAAGGCTGTCAAATGCTCCCAGCTGGGGCAGAACACTCTACTCAACAAATGGTGCTGGGAGAACAGGATATCCATATCCAAAAGAAAGAAAGAGGAACCCCTATCTCACACCTTACACAAAAATTAAATCAAAATGGATCAAAGACCTAAATATAAAAGCAGTAACCATAAAGCTCCTAGAAGAAAATATAGGGAAACATCTTCAAGACCTGGTGGTAGGTGGTGGATTCTTCAATTTTACACCAAAAGCACAAGCAATGAAAGAAAACATGGATAAATGGGACCACCTCAAACTTAAACACTTTTGTGATTTAAAGGACTTTGTTAAGAAGGTGAAAAGGCAGCTCATCAATGGTAGAAAATACTTGGAAACTACATATCCAATAAGGGTTTGATTTCTATTCTATATAAAGAGATCATACAACTCAACAATAAGAGAACAAGCAATCCAATTTTAAAATGGGCAAAAGACTTAAATAGATATTTTTCCAAAGGAGAAATACAAATGGCCAAAAAGCACATGAAACAACGTTCAACATCACTAGGTGTTAGGGAAATGCAAATCAAAATGACAATGAGATATCATCTCACACAGCATAGAATGGCCATTATTAAAAAAATAAAAGAAAAGAAAGAAAACAATAAGTGTTGAAGAGGATGTGGAGAAATAGGAACACTCCTTCACTGTTGATAGGACTGTAAAATGGTGCAGCCTCTGTGGAAGACAGTTTGGTGGTTCCTCAGGAAGCTAAATATAGAACTGCCATATGGTACAGCAATTCCTCTACTAGGACTATATCCAGAAGAACTGAAAACTGTGACATGAACAGACATTTGCATACCAATGTTGATAACAGCGTTATTTACAATTGCCAAGAGATGGAAACAACCCAAGTGTCCATTAACTGATAATGGATAAACAACATGTGGTATATACATATGATGGAGTACTATGCTGCTATAAGAAGAAATTAAATTGGGACACATATGATAACATGGATGAACCTTGAAGACATTATGCTAAGTGAAATAAGCCACACACAAAAGGATAAATATTGTATGGTCTCACTAATATGAACTAAATATGAAGTTAAATGCATGGAGTTACAACCTAGAGTATAGGTTATTAGGAAATAAGAAGGCTGAGAAGAGGTACTGATGCTTAAATTATGTAGTTTTAATTAACTTGACTGTAAATGTGTAGAAATGTATAGAGTTGATGGTAACACATTACAGTGAGTAGAACTAACGCAGATGGTTTATAAATGGGATTGCTCCTGTAAAGGGTATTCTAGGGATGTAAATGTTAATTGAAAGAAAGCTAAACTAATTTAGGGACTGAATAACATAGTGAACCCAAAGTTGGATGAGAATTGTGGTTAACAGTACAAATACAAGAATTTCTATGAGCTAGAACAATAGTACATCACTATTTCAAGGTATTAAGAATGTGGAGAAGCATGGGAAAAATACAATTAATGTAAGCTATGGACCACAGTTAGCAGCAATACTGTAATATTCTTGTATCAATACCAAAGATGTACTGTGTTAATAACAGGGGAGGTATGGAAAAAATATACCAAATATAAGCTCTAGACCATAGGTAGTGGTAATAGTCTGATGATGTTAGCTCATAATCTGTAACAAATATTGCACAACAATGTAGTATGTTGGTGGAAGAGTGTTGTATGGGAATTCACACATGCACATGATTGTTTTGTAAGTTCACAACCTCTCAAATAAAAATACATTTTTTTTTTAACTTAAAAAAAAAAAAAAGCTAAGACAAAAAAAAGAGCAGGGAGTTAAAATGTTTGGAATATACTCCTTTGAGTGAAGTGATTAAAACCCTGCACTCGGGAAGCGGCTGTGGCTCAATCAGTAGGGCTCCCGTTTACCATATGGGAGGCCCCGGGTTCGGTTCCCGGGGCCTCCTGGTGAAGGCAAGCCCGCCCGCGCGGCGTGGTTAGCTGACCCAGCGAGCACAAGCAGCAAGGGGGGGATAAATGAATAAATAAATAAAATCTTTTTACCAACAGGAAAAAAAAAACCTGCACTCAGTAGTAACCTGTTGTTGTTGTTTTTTCTTTCCTGTTGGTAAAATTTGCCATGCTAAGCAAAATAAAATAATATAACCAAAAAAAAAGCACATAAAAGAAACATGCATGTTGATACATTTATGTCAAATAATATTATGGATTCTAATTCAGAAATATTTTTTTCATTTATTTTGATTTTTTTAACAAATCAATTTTATTGACACATATTAATAAAGCATAAATCCATCCAAAGTGTTTTGAGTTTAGTATCTCCTCTATGTGCCCTCTGCTCTAGGTAAAACATCACAATCCATTCAGTCATCAAGAATTCTTAAACACAAATTAGATCCTAGGTACATGGAGACATAGTCATTAAAGGACATTGGCCTTATTTTCCAATTTCCAAGTAATTCATAGGAGGCAGAAAAGAAAAACAATTAAAGTAATAAGAACTTGTAATAAAATATTCAAAAAGTAGCATGGCAGTAAGGAGCAGATACATTGGGTAAAAATAGCCTAACTCAGAAAGAGGGGAGTTGTCAGAGAATGCATCTCTGTGGAGATGACTTTGATATATATCTTGATGGATAAAAAACCATTAACCAAAATCCAGGAAAGTAGTGGGGTGGCCACAAGAGGCAAGGGGATGGGCACTCCAGGAGGATGTCCATACGCAAAAACTCTGAAACAATAAATGCCTGCTTCACCTTGAAATAGTATTTTACTATAAGTGATAAAGCTGTCATTGTTGTTAATGTGTGAATAAGGTTTTGAGTTCAAACATTAAGGGTATGCCAAATAATGAGCTCAGACTATATCCCACAAGTGGTAAAAAGCCATTAAATAATTTTTAAGCAGAGAGTGGAATGTCTGAATTTTTGTTTTTAAAAGGTGATTCAGGCAATAGTGTAGCCAAAATGACACTTCCGAAATCATTAATTTCAAGATTGCACTACTGACGTTACTACACATTGGATCTATTTCTGACATAAGGTGAGCAAGAAGAGGAAGAACTAAGGAGAATAAACATTTTATTGAGTACTTACTGTGTTCCAGGCACTGTGTATCATGTATTTCACATAAAATGTGCATCTTTACATATCTCAGTGCTACCTACACTGTGTGGCCCTTGGAGACTTGAACTCATTAAAAATCTATCTTTATCATATCACAGTAGTTTGTACCAAAAGTTTCACACTGAATTCTCTCAAAATATATATTTTTCTTTATCGTGGCTTCACATTAGAATAATGTGGGGTGTTTTTTTTTTTTTTCCTATTTTTTTAAAATTTATTGACTTATATCACTGATACATAAACATATATAAACAGTAAGTATATAGTAATATTTGTGAACTTACAAAACAAACATACATAACATCATACAGGGCTCTCATACCTCACCCTACCACCAATACCTTGCACTGTTGTGAAACATTTTTAACTAATGATTAAACAGCATCCTCAAAATATTACTACTAACCAAAGTATCTTCCATTTGGTGTATTTTTCCCCCATCCACCATATTATTATTATTATTATATCATTTATATATGAACATACATTAACATTAAATATATAGTAAAAGTTGTGAACTTACAAAGAAAATATACATAACATCATACAGAGGTCCAACACATGAACTCACCACCAACACCTTGCATTGTTGTGAGACATTTGTTACAAATTATGAAAGAATATTGTCAAAATATTACTACTACCTGTAGTCCTTAGCTTACATTTGGTATATTTTCCCCCAGCCCACCCTATTATTATTTTTTAAATATATTTTTATGACAGAAGTCGTAAGTACAAAACAATCATGCACATGTGTAGAATTCCCATACAACACCCCTCTATCAACACACCACACCGTGGTGGAACATTTGTTACAGATTATGAGATAATATCATCAGACTATTACAGTGAACATATGGCACACTTTTTCCAAACTCTCCCATTATCAACATAATACATCTTTGGCTTAGATGCAAGGATATTTGCTGAAAGGACTGTTCTGCCTGAGCTGTGTGAGTTTGGCAGGCTTGTCAAAAATCACTTGACCAATAGATGGTTTCTGAACCATCAATTTGGTTCCATTGGTCTATGTGTCTATCTTTATGCCAGTACCATGCTGTTTTACCACTGTAGCTAGGTAATATGTTTTAAAGTCCAGAAGTGAGAGTCCTCCAACTTTGCTTTTCCTTTTTATGATGTTTCTGGCTATTCAGGACCCCTTACCCTTCCAAATAAATTTGATAATCGTGTTTTCCATTTATTTTTAAAATGCTGGTGGAATTTTTATTGGGATTGTATTGAATCTGTATATCAGTTTGAGTAGAATTGACATCTTAATGATATTTAGCCTTCCAATCCATTAGCACGGAATGTTCTTCCAATTATTTTGGTCTTTTTAATTTCTTTTAACAATCAGTTGTGGTTTTCTGAATACAAGTGCTTGACATTGTTGGTTAAGTTTATTTCTAAATATTTGGGTTTTATCTGTCATGTTTATTTTCACCACTCTTTTGACACTTTTAATTACTTTTACTGATATAATCTTCATTTCTAGACTCTCTTCCATGACTCTTTATCCTGTCTTTTCTTTTCAGACAGTAGCATACCCTTTAGTATTTCCTGCAAAGCCAGTCTCTTGGTTACAAATGCTCTCAGTTTCTGTTTACCTGTGAAAATTCTAAACTCACCCTCATTTTTTGAAAGACAATCTTGCTGGATATAAGATTCAAGGCTGGAAGTTTTTCTCTTGCAGTATCTTAAATATATCGTACCACTGTCTTCTTGCCTCCATGGTTTCTGATGAGAAATCATCACTTAATCTTATTGGGTGTCCCTTATATGCTTTTCTCTTGCTGCTCTCAGATTTCTCTCTTTGTCTTTGGCATTTGACATTCTGATTAATATGTGTCTTGGGGGTTGGTCTATTCGGATTCATTTGGATGGGAGTACGTTGTGCTCATGGACACGGATATCCATGTCCTTCAATAGGGTTGAAAGAAATTTTCTACCATTATTTCTTCAAAAATTCCTTCTGCCCCTTTTCCCTTCTCTTCTTCTAGGACATCCATGACATGTATGTTTGTACATCTCTTGCTGTTGTTTGGTTCCCTGAGTCGTTGTTCAACTTTTTTCCATTCTTTTCTTCATCTGTTCTTCTGTATGTTTGCCTTCAGAGGCCTTTCTTCAAGCCCACCAATCCTTTCTTTTGCCTCCTCAAATCTGCTGTTATATGATTCCAGTGTATTTTTAATTTCATTTATTGCAGCTTTCATTTCCCTAAGATCTGTTTTTCTATGTATGCTTTCAAATTCTTCTTTGTGCTCAACCAATGTCTTCTTAATATCCTTAATCTCTTTAGCCATCTCATTGAACTTCTTAAGGAGATTTATTTGGACATCTATGATTAGTTGTCTCAACTTCTTTATGTCATCTGGAGGCTTATCTTGTTCCTTTAAATGGGCCATGTCTTCCTGTTTCTTGGTGTGGATTGTAATTTTTTGCTGGTGTCTTGGCATCTGGCTTACTAGATGTATTTATTCAGGGTGCAGTTTCTCTTTTTAGTTTAGGGCTTTCTTGCCCTTTCTCACTTGCTGATTGTGTGATAGGAGCCAAGGATGTAGTTGGTGCTGTAAGCTTTGAAGGCTCAAGCTGCCCTCATTGCGCCACGGACCAATGAAGAACCTCCCAACTTTCTCCTTTGCCAGGGGTAGAGACAAAGCCACAGCTGTGTGTAATAATCCAAGTCATTCAGGTCTACACTGTAGTTGCCCAGAAAGACTAATGAAGCTTCACTTCCCTTTCTCCCCTGCCTGGGACAGGGATGGAGCTGCAGGTATTGGCAGCAATCTATGCTGTGTGGGTCCAAAATAACTACAGTTGCCCAGGTAGACTCCTGACTTTTCAGTCAGTGCAGCCGAATGTATCTGTAGTTACTCAGAGAGACTGGTGTAGGTCCCGCCAGCTTCCTTCCTGCTAAAGGTGGGGCTGAAGCCTAGGCTAGCACTGCAGGCCAATCTAGGTGAAAAAAGCTGGTTTCTACCATCACTGTGATTTTCAGTCCGCCCTACTTCCCCTCATTCTGGGGGTGGAGTCAAAATGGCAGCTACAGGGCTCTTTCTGACTTGGACAGGTTCAAACTTTAGCTGTTCTTAGGATTATACTTTAGCCCGCTGAATTTACTAATCAGTAGCTGAAGTTGGTGCTCAACTGTCTCTTCCTCCCCCGTTTTTGGGAAGTGGCGCTTCCAATTCCAGCCACGGAATAGCTCCCAAGGTGGCTTGTGCCGCCAGTGGAGAATGGGCACCAAATTCTGAGGCATGGAGTGCTCTACTTACGAATCTTCTCTGTAGATGGGCAGTCTTCTCCTTCCATTCTTTCAAAGATGTTTCAGGATGCTCTTCTGGTCTCCTGGAGCCCACAAACTGGTGTTTTAAATAGCTCTGGGTGATTACTAACTGCCCTGTAGCAAGAGCTGACTTTAGGATCTCCTTATTCTGCAGCCATCTTGCTGGTTGTCTCTGGGGTGTTTTTTCAATATTTTTAAAAATTATTAGAATACAGGTGTCTAAATAATACCACATCATGTAGTGAGGGTGTGACACTTTTAAATGTAGAGACCTAGAGATGTTTAGGATTCTTGAACTTACCCTACCCATGTTCTCAAAGCTAAATAATGTGTTTCTCAGTGCTCTGAACCCCATCATGCGTCTTTTTGAAAAGAAAAAAAAAAAACAGTCAACTCTGTGATGAAAATGAGAACCACTGAATGTACACTTTGGATGGATTGTACAAGGCATGGAACTGTATATCACAGTGAACCATGTGGTGGATGATGGACAGAACAAATATGAGAGCAGTCTCTCATGAACTATAACAAATGTACAATACTAATACATGGTGTTAATAACGGAGGGGTGGTGGTTAGGGACAAAATATACCAAATGTAAGCTCTAGGCCATAGTTAGTAGTAATATTTTGATGATGTTCTTTCATAATCTGTAACAAATGTTCCACAACAATTCAAGGTGTTGGTGGAGTAGTGATGTATGGGTATTCTGCACACTATGTGTGATTGTTGTGAAAGCTCACAACTGCTCTAATAAAAAAAATATTAAGAAAAGAAGGCATACTTTTCATCTATTCAGAATCTTACTCTAGTATTTTACTCCAAGGTGTAAAAATTTCATAGTATGATGAAGTGACAATATAAAATATTCATGTCAATTAAGCTCCTTTTACTAAAGGTACATATTTCCCACATCCATTTCATTGAGTCATATTTACAGGATACCTTAATTTTTATGTTTACTATTTATTGATATGCTCAATATTCTAAAGTTGTTTTGCTCATTTGTATACTATTAATATTTGTAATTCTAATGCAATAAAAACAATTTTAAACACTAAAAAGGGCAATCAGTGAGGGAAGGAGGCAGTGAGGTTGAGGAGAGGGTACATCTAGGGAGTGGTAAATTTAGCACAATTGCCTATCTATCTTCATAGATTACTGAAATGACAAAATAGACTAAGAAAGCACTGATCATACAAAATAAAATGTGCTGTATGTCTCTTCTCTATTATTATGTAGTACATTTTTTCATTGTAGATTTCTTTCAAATCCCACATCTAAATGCCATTAACAATTTGCTCCATGAGAGCTATGATCTCATCCCAAGAATGAGGCAAGAGTAAGCAAAAGAAAGGAAAAAGAGACTGCCTAGAAGTCAGGCCAAAGAAAAAATAAATAAAATGAGGAAGGTGGAGGTGAATAGAAATAATATATTTCAGAGAGAAAATGCAAAGGGAAGATTGATTTTTTTTTTTTTTTTTTTTTTTTGGTTCTGGAATCAGGAGACAGTATATAAGATATATAATAGTATTGGGTACTATTTAGAACATACGTGGTGAGATGGAAAATTTAATTTAATGAAAATTGAAGTATTTCTGGACACTTAGAAATTCAGAATATCAAATAATTTTTCTAGGTAATATTGCCAAATTAGATGCTATGATTTTTTTTCTTGTCTTTGAGAACTGTTTTCATCCAAAATATGCTGCTTTTTGTTTACCATTTTAAAGCACAACACACAATTAAAATGATTTTCTTTTTGTTTTAAACTACATTTTTCCAGTAGAAATTGATACTTACCTTGTCCCACTGATTTAGTATTTAGGGATATCAGTGAAAGTTTTCATAAATATTATGGCTATCTCTCCATGACTGCAATTTGTCCAGATGTGTCAATTTAATCAAAACAGGAATATTCAGGAAAGTAAAAATTGAGGGAAGTTCGATGAATACATATGCTAGAGTTCTTTCAGCAGATTTTTCCCATTTCTAATTTGGAAGTGTTATTAATATTTAATTAGCAGTTATTATACTAACCAGGAAGTTTTTATATACATCTTCTAGGAATAGAATATTCATTTTGATTACCACACCCTTTGTAAAACAGAATCTTGAAGTAGAAAAGTAGAAAAGATGTGAGGTTTAGGTCTTACTTGACTTCTCAGGAGCACCTTATAATTTTTATTACAATAACCTTTTTAAAAAAGTAACCATCATATATTCACAGTTTATAACTTTACAAACTGGGATCATTCCATGCATCATTATACCTGCATCATTAGTACCCCACCCGCATCACCAATTTTCCCAGGATAAACAATATGTAAAGTATGGTGCACAATGAATTTGAAATATTTTCTTGCCTTTTTCCATGATACCTGCCCTTCCTCCTGGTCCATCTCCTGCCTCATTCACTGCTATAGTGCAGTTTCCTTTACTGGTTTTCATTCCTTTGGTCACCCTCTTTAAATGCATATATTTCCTGGTATTCTCTCCTGCTCATGGTGTTAGAGAGACAATGAGACCTCATCCTCTAAAATGGATTCTGTTGTTTTTTAGACAGATTACCCTCACATTTCCAATGCCAGACTGGAATCTTCTTCTATTCTCTAGATAGGTTGTTCTCAAAGTATGGTCCCTGAATCTGCAGCATGTTGAACATTACCTGAGAGCTTGTGAGAAATATGAATTCTCGGGACTCAACCCAGACCTACTGAAACAAACACTGAGAGTGGGGCCCAGTAATCTGCATTTAACAGGCCCTCTAAGTGATTCTATGGTGCTAAAGTTTGAGAATCCTCACCCTTGATCTGTACCCCAGATGACTACAGGTGTCCAGACACCTCACAACCAACAGGTAGAAAACCATAGTTATCATCTTTCCTCTCGAAACATTTTGTACTCCCATATTCCCTATTTTATGAAATAACACTATTTATTGAACAAATATTAATTTTATTTATTCAGTGCTTATTATATGTTCATAATGACATGGTTTCCTCATGAAGCTTACAGTCTAGTAGTAGGGTCGAAAGACAGAAGGGATGTACTGAATAGTATAAGAGCTTAGGCCTTGTAAGGAATGGAGACTGATAGTGGGAGGGCCAGGGAGGATTTCCTTGAGGAATAGAGATTTAAGATGGCACTAAAAGATGATAAAGAATTATATATAGAAGTAAAGGAGGAAAAGCTTACAGGCAGAAGAAACCATATGTGTAAAAGGTTAGACTAGGACTGGCTTTTAATAGGAGCTCAACAGATACTCAGTAAGTGACTGACAAGAGAAACTCACTTAATGAATGCCAGGCAAACTACAATTTCTTATTCTATAGAATTCTATATTTCTATAATATTCCTTTGTCAGCACAATTTTGTAAATAGTTATAAGTTTTGCTTTGTTTAAAACTCTACCAATAATCCCTCTAGTACCTCATTCTCTCAATGAAGTCATTAGTTATTGTTATTAGTATTACTCTTTGTAACTATAATTTATTCAACCTCAACACAGAGAAAGAAAATCCTCATACTTCTCCTGATCCAAGAATATCTGCCTTGGAAAAACAAACAATAACAACAACAAAAATACTAAACATAAATACAGTCCCTCTTTACAGTATTTTTGTTTTCTCTGTTCTTTCCATTATAAAACTCAACTTCCCACACACATCACACCTCACTGTTGTCATACTTTCCAACATAAATTTTATTTAAAAATAAATTATACCAGATATAAAAAGTTCAATTACCCTCTGTACAACCAGCTGATATAACAAATATAGGAAATAGGAACCAGAAATTACATTCCAGAAGTTACACCCTTTTGACAAGCATGGGATCTAAAATAAGGAGAATTTAGGAATGCAGAGTTCAGCTGACTCCACTGTGCTCCTATGTGTAAAGGCCATCAGATGTGAATTTAGCATGCAATCTTTAATGTATAGTCAGAAGGAGAACCCTTATCTTTTGATCAGAGATTTCCCCATACCAAAGTAACCCTCTGGTCAACCAAGGGGCACATGATTTGAGCAACAATGGAACGTGAGGTCAGAGACATTTCATATGCTTCTTCAATCTCTGCTCATCAGTGCAAGGAAATCTACTTTTTAAGAAAAGCTTTCTAAAAATGAAAACGAAGTCAATTTCCCCTTCCTTTCAGAAAAATACCTTCAAGCACTTGATGAAAACCACAGCGTTCATCTTTATGCTAACTTACACCAGTCACAGGGTGTAGTTTAAGCTTTTAATCCAACTTTATACCTATTTCACATATAAGGTTTGGATCTATAGCCTATGTATAAAAACTACTGGTCAACTGCTGGGGGCTTCGAAAAATGGAAAGGAAAAAGAGATGAAAGATTCCAAATATTAATAATTTCTTAAAATAATCATATTTATCAGTGATATTTTCTCTTCCATTATGCAGCTTTTAAAATACAGGCTTATTAAGAATCACAAAACCCTGCAGGGTATTACAAGCTACTGTAATCAAAGCAGTTTGGTACTAGCACAAGCACAGACACATAGACCAACAGAATTGAATTGAGAGTTCAGAAATAAAATCTATGGCCAACTGATTTTTGACAAGGGTGTCAAGATCATTCAAAGAGGAAAGAACAGTCTTTTCAACAAATGGTGCTGGGAAAACTGGGTTGTCATATGCAAAAGAATAAAGGTTGACCCATGCCTCACACCATACATGGAAATAAGCTCAAAATGGATCAAGAACCTAAATGTAAGTACCAAAACTTTAAAACTCCTAGATGAAAATATAGGGAAGCATAGTCAGGATCTTGTGTTAGGCAATGGTTTCTTAGACTACACCAATAGAATAAGCATCAAAAGAAATGTATATAAATGGGACTTCATCAAAATTAAAATCTTTTGTGCATCAAAGGACTTTATCAAGAAAGTAAAAAGACAACCTACAGAATGCAGAAGACATTTGGAAAACATATATCTGATAAGAGTTTAATATCCAGAATACGTAAGAACTTGTAGAACTCAACAAAAAGAAAAACAAACCAATTAAAAATGGGAAAAAGACTTGAGTAAATATTTCTCCATAGAAGATATCCATATGGCCAATAAACACATGAAAAGATGTTCAACATCATTAACCATTAGGGTAACACAGATCAAAGCCACAATGAGATACCATTTCACACCCACTAGAATGGTTATATTAAAAAAACAAGTAACAAATTTTGGAGAGGATGTGGAAAAATAGGAACACTCATATACTGCTGGTGGCAATGTAAAATATTGCAGCCACTGTGAAAAACAATTCGGCAATTTCTCAGAAATTCAAGTATAGAATTACCATTGGACCTGGCAATTACACTTGTAGGTATATACTCGAAACAGCTGGACAAACATTCCCAAACCGATGTTCACAGTAGCATTATTCACTTTTGCCAAAAAGTGGAAGCAAGCCAAGAGTCCATCAACAGATGATGCATATGCAAAATGTGGGTATTATTCAGCTGTAAAAAGGAATGAAGTTCTGATGCATGCTCCAACATGGATGGACCTTGAAGGCATTATGTTGAGTAAAATAAGCCAGACACCAAAGAACAAATACTGTATGATCTCACTGATAAAATTTAAGCAGGACCTAGGAGGGTAGAGGAGTACAAATGGTATGGAATTTCTATTTGGAGTAATGGAAAAGTTTTGTTAATGGATGATGTTGATGGAGATATTACTTTGCAAATGTAATTAACACCATGGAATTGTATATTTGAAAATGGATAATATGGGAAATTTTAGGTTACATATAAGTTACCAGTAAAACAAAACAAAAACACACAAAAACATAAAATTATACAATATGGGCTATAGTTAATACTATAATTACAACAATAATTTTTCATCAACTTTAACAAAAGCATCACATTAATGCAAAATGTTAAAAATGAGTAAAATTGTGTGTGAGAGGGGGTATATGGGAATTCTCTATGTTATGCATGCTTTTCCTGTAAACCTATATTTTAGGGCTCTCCGGAGAAACAGAAATGACAGTTACTTTATCTAGGAAAGGGAAGGTCTAGATTGGATGACTTCTCTCCATTCCAGTTCTAGAATAACTAATTGGTCCTGGTTTTCCAGGAACTGTGCCAATTTTAAAACTGGAAGTTCCGCTTCCCAGTAACTTCTCAGACCCCAGCAAACAAGAACTGTTGGTAAATGAATGTAAAATTATAGCTGCCTACAATTTCATAAACAAAAACTTACAAAAAAATATGAATGTAGAAGATGTTTCAGTCCTTCAAGGGTTTGATCCTTTTAGGATTATAAAAGGCAAATTATTAATATTTTCCTGATTTATTTGACCTTTGTATTTTTATCCAAAGAGCACAAGACAATGTACCTTTCTTTTAAAAAAAATGATAGTATTGAAAGGAGTACTATATAGGTAGTAAGCATACAAATTTTGCTAAATTATAATATATTGGAAAAAAAGCAACATGTTTTCTTATTTCTATGTGTGTATTATTAGGGAAAACTCAATAAAAAATGCTGGAAGAAACTAAAGTTATATACATGGACCTACAACACAAATTTATTATGTCATTTTAGTCATAAATATTTTTGTGAACACAAAGTTGACTTAAATTTTATAACATACACAGGCATATAGAAATCCCTTCCCAATCTGCAGGAGAAAGAAAACAGAAAGAGGGAGGAGGAGTAAGGAAGGGGAGGGAAAGAAGAAGAGAAGGAAAGCAAAATTAAGTTTCAGTCAAGGAAAGAAGAGCCCTTCTTTACATTAGCAAGTGTTTCCTAAGCTGAAGGTCTGACATATTCACTGATTTCATGCTTCCTGTATTGTATCATCTTGTTTTGGGCAGTGGAACAGGGGCTAAATGCAAATGCTCAATAAACTGAGTATTTTAAATTATGAATATGAGGCAATCTGTTGTCCTTAGATTATAAGAAAATAGAGCTCATTAGTCTGATCCCTACCTATCCCCTGGCCCTGCGTGATGTTCATAAATATTTACATTGACATGCTATCAATTCCTGTTCAATTATGATCAGACAGTATTCCACATTCTTCAAGCCCCTTATGTATTCTAATATTCCCTACCCATATCTTGAAGCAAATGACCCTGGCCCTCCTCCATGGAAGAGACCTGTTTCAAGAAAAAGATGCCTCATTTTTTCCCTCTCACTTGTTATCTCAAGAATCCTAAATCAGATAATAAAATTCAATTATTGAAAAAAATATGGAAAGGAAAAATCATAATTCTTTTAAGCAAACCAATAGATGAAGAGTCAGGCAAATAATGACCAAGAACTTACTTCTTATTTCACTAGAAATTAACCATTAGTCGCATCATGCTCTTCTTATAGGTGATACCATTAAAGGGCCTTTTAAATTTATTGACCATGAGAAAATTCCATTAGACTCATTCTTGAATGGGAACAAAATATTATTGATAGAGTTTTCTGAGAAGTGACTCAGATCCACACCTTGTAGCCATTTTCTATCAGAAAATAGCACTGTATAATTAGCAGTGGAATAGTGGAGTATATGGACTTGACATGAGGAAAGATCATGTAGGGTGAAATTTAATTAATAGAACACAACAATTCAAGTATAGCTACCACTAGAGGTACAACCTCCAGTTTCATTATCTAATGGAGGCCCAAGTGTAGGTAAAAGGACACAGAATAAATCAAAACATACAGAACTAAATTCTAAGACAGTTAAGGAAAGAGATTATATTATTATACATAGTGAATGGAAACTAAAAATCTACCAAATGTTTTTTAATCTGCCTTCTGAGATTCCATGTTTTCATGGCAAATCTGAATTTAAGTTGTGATCATTTTGACCAGGAACGCTGGTGTTTATAGAACAATTTTAATTCTCAGTTTAGCTATTTTCTTGTCTTTTTTAGCTAATTCATGAATAACATATTCATCATATTTACTAAAAACATTACTTAAAAAATTCAAAAATCAAGTATTGATTCTAAAAGTCTGGTTAATCAGTAGATGTAGAAAATATCACAGGCTTTTTATCGTTTTAACTCAAATCTGATGTTATTTTCTGGGCAATGAACGAATAACTGATGAGGCCTTTAATAGCTATTCCTTTTGTAGTTTTTTTTTTTTTTTTTTTTTTTTTTAACAAAGGCCAAATTTACTGACAATCTCCTACAACAACAACGTGGATGCAGCTCCGGAGGGCGGTACTACTTGTGATTTCAGATCCGGAGCCTCTTACGCTTGATCCTTCTTTTCACCTGCGTTAGGCCACAAAGCATGGCTTGGGGCGGGCAGGCTCCGCGGTAGATGTATACAGGTCTCATGCAGTTAACGCCCCTCATAACCCAGTGAGAGAAGGCCGAAGGCGGGGTGGGGGGCGGCGGGGACGCAGAAGGAGGGGGTAGGAGGAGAGAGAGTAGGAGGAGGGAGAGGTGGGAGAAAGAAGGGAGGTGGAGGAGGGGGAAAGGGGAGGAGTACTCTTCTTCAGTGGCACAGCTCCCCAAAGACATGCGTCGCGCAACTCTGGCACTTAGTCCCAGACCTTCCACTGTATGGCGTCCATCCTGTTGGTGAGCGTGCCAACCACACAAATCCTGTCGGGCTGGCGCGTAAAACTACGCAGAAGCGGTCCAAGTCGTAGCTCGGCGCCGCCACGTGCATCATCTCCGCCACGCAGCAGGCCAAGTCGAAGGTCACGGGCAGCAGAGAGCTTCTGCAGGACCAGAAGATGAGGTCCTCCAGCCTGGCCACCGCATCCCAGCCTCGGTTGCTGCGCAGCGCAGTGGGTTTGGGGACCACAGCTCCGGCTTTCGTCATGGTGGGTGGGACACAGCCTCCTGACACAGATAGAGGATCCAGAGGCAGAATAGGGCCCGCCAGTACCTCCAGCTTGACCTTAACTTGATCTGTTAATGCTTTCTTAATTTTTAGGCTATTTATATATTGTAAGTAAAAAAAATCCTGTTTTGGGCAGTGGTTTTATCGTGAGTCTACAAGTTTATGGATGAAAATTCTTTAAGCATGCCATTGTGTAATTTTTCAGGTAATTGTTTTTTACAGGAAATTTTGAAAGAAGACACCCAATAAGATGAATTAAATGAAATCATTATGATTCCAGTGCTATTTTTTTAAACTGCTTTACATGCTACCACAGATTCTCCATTTTGTGAGTAATAGCTGCGTTCAATACCTTTTTTTTTTTTTTTTTTTTTTTTTAAAGGACTTTATTATTATTATTTTACCAGGAGGTCCCGGGGATTGAACCCAGGTCCCTCCATATGGGAGACGGACGTCCAACCTTTTGAGCCACATCCATTCCCCGAGCATTCAATACCTTCTAACCTGCAAAAGCCTGGGAGAGCCATTCAGTAAGTGAAAATATTTCCAAATATCTATCCAAACTTACAGTTAACATCCATGCCTTGGTCAGATTGTCTCTTTTTCTTCCAGGGTAGACCTAATGGATATTCCAATGAAACAATTAGAGGGGAGTCAGAAGAGAGGAAAATAACATGCAGGGTCTTTTTAAATTGAATTCAACCATCCAGCACAACTTTACTGAATGCTTACTGTTGCCAGGCTCTAGGCTTGACCCTGAAGCTTCAATAAGAATAACTTGGAGATATACAGAATTCAAAAGGCAACTGGAATCCATACAAGTCCATGCAGTATGTTAGGGAACATATATGTTAACAAAATGTTAGTAAGATGTTCCTGGGCAGAAACATCTACTCTCAAAGCTGAAATTTGAGTGAGAATGACCTGGATGAAGAATGAAGATTAGGAAAAGGTAGCCAGGATGAGTTTGGGGAGGGTTGGTATATAGGGTGGTTTGGCAGTAAAGGAGGTACTATAGGTAGACAAAAGGCAAGAGAAAACATGGTCATTTATAGTATCAAACAGAATCCAGTTGCTCTGAAGTTTAGACTGGCCAGAAATGATGCTAGAGAGGTAAACAGTGTGTAGATAATACAGGGATGTTTTATTCACAGAAGTAATTTTTTTTCCAGCTGTATCAAACTCACCCTTAATTTACCTCAGATTATCGTGTAATCATCCTCATCCCAAAGCACTCTCAATTACCTAAGAGCCCAGGGGTGTGTGCTCAAATGTTAAAGATTGCAAAAAGGAATATTAGGCCAATATATATCACTTACAGACTAGGCCAAGCTGACTCTTCACGGTGGCTGAGTGTTGGGAACTAGAGAAAGGGGCAACACAGAAATACCTTAAATCTAGAAAATGAAACCAAAGTGGGAACAAAGAATAATCAAAGTATAATCTGTATAGGTGGCACATGGATCAAACAAGGTAAAAGAACAGTGAAATAAATGTTGAAGTTAAATGTTATTCAGGCAGCAAATGAGTCTAGAGATTAGAACAGGGAACTAAACAAATGTGCAAAAGAAGTGCCAGAGTCTTAACCTAAATTTTCCCAAAAGTGACCCTGAGACAAATGCTTTTCTCAGGGAGTTTATTTGGGAATGAAAACCAGGGAACAGAGATGAGGGAAAGGGACAGTGAAACAGGAAGAAAGGAAAGCTGCTGAAAGAATGTGTTACCTAGTAGACCATGGCTATGGGTAACTGGGGATTAAAACTGGGGGTCTTATGGGGACTCTTATAAAAGTTATCTTAGAACTGTCTGTCCAGGGGATAAAGGGAATTATTTATCCATTGGGTCTATTCCCCATTAATCACAGGTAGCTGCATGAAAAAAAATGTATGCATTAAACTGGAGCAGGAATAACAGTATTTGCATCATTATATAGAGGTATGGTGGTAACCTCAATGGGGGGGGGGGGCAGTGAGCAGGGAAAAGCAGATAAAGATTTGGTTCATATGTTTGTTTGCTTCAAAATGGCACGTAAACCCTAGAGTCAGAGAAAAGATGTTGTAACTGAATCTTGAGAATATGATGAAATCATAATGGCACCTGTGACTTAATCAGTGCTTGAAAATATTTAATGCCCAAGTTTCGAATGTGAATAAAGAGCAGGCATTTGCCAACTCCACAGGTGGGATGATTTTTTTCTTGTTCTTTCAAGCACAGTGTCAATTATCAGACCATCCTTTGGAAGCGTTGGCAAAGGTGGGTCTAAAGAGCACTTTCAGCAATCTAGGGGCTCTCCAGAGCACCTGATTTCAAACTGCATTTTCATGCATCTGCCAAATTGAGTTTTGCCCATCCAATTGCTTGCCCCTACTAACCCACAGAAGAGAGTTTCTTAAGCCAGAGCAGAGAGCCAGCAGAACTTCCCAGGGATCAGCCTTCTGTACTATTTTTCCAGCTATGCTAATTTGCCTGCTTACTCTCAGTCTGCATGTGTGAATGTCATTCCCTGACTGTTCCTTCATCCATGTTCTTGGATTCTGTTGCTACCTAAGCTAGCTTTCCACCTTACCACTGCCAAGCCAAGTGAGTTCCTGCTCTGACTACACCTTTGTTTGTGCTGCCTACATGGGTTGAACATCTGGGTAATGATGATAATGGCCATGCTAATAACTAATATTTGTACCCGCTTTAAGTTTTTGTTCTTTTAAGAATGAAGGAGGTGTGTATTTGATTATGTTATGCAAAGAAGAATTAAAAAACAGCAAGATCAGTCATTGTTTTGGTGCAGGATCACTTACATTGGGAGAAAAAGACAGTCCCTAAAAGATTTTAGATACCTACAATGAAAAGAATCTGGAGTATCTTTAAGAATGTGTTGAATCTTGTTTAATTCGAATTACATTAATGCTCTGAGAGTTGGAAGTTCAATTTAACTTTTATTGCATTTGAATTAATCCTTTCTTAACTTCTACTTATAGCTAATTCTCCTGCTTACAATATTGTGGTATATATATAAGGCACCTGGTTGTGAGCTGAGGCTCTGTTCCTCTCTCCTTATTTATCCATCCCCCATAGCTACTACTATTAACCTCATTGCCTGGTGTTCCAAACTTTATTGCATGTTGGCTTGAATCACCTGGGGAGCTTTAGCAGTTACCTAGGTCCCAACCCCCAGAGATACTGATATAATCCTGGGCATCAGATTTTTTTTTTTACCAGCTCTCTGGTAATCCTCATGAGCAACTAAGGTTGAAAATCAGTACTTCATTGATCCTCAAAATGTTGTCCCTGGACTAAAATCATTGACACACCTGGGAATTTGTTAGAAACGTAAACTCTCCTCACACATACCTAATCAAGGACTGTGGAGGTGAGATCCAGCAAGTTGGGTGTATGTGTGAGTTATTTAACAACTTTGAACTCTAATTCACATACCATATAGCTCACCCATTTAATGACTTTTAGTATGTATTCACAGAGTTGTGCAATCATCATCACAATTTTATAATATTTTCATCACCCCAAAAAGAAACCCCACATGGCCTTAGCTGTCACCTGCAATCTTCCCATTCCTCTAGCCCTGAGCAACCACAAATGTACTTTTTGACTCTTTAGATTTGCCTCTTCTGACAATTTCATATAAACGGAGTCATACAATATGTGGTCCTTTGTGACTGGCTTCTTTCCCTTAGCATAAAGTTTGCAAGGTTCATCATGTTGTAGTATGTATGAGTATGACATTCCTTTTTATTGCCAAATTATACTCTGTTGTATGATAATACCACATTTTATTTATTCATTCATCAGTTGATAATCATTTGGGTTGTTACCACTTTGGGAATATTATGAATAATGCTGCTATGAACCTTTATGTATAAGTTTTTGTGTGAACCTATGTTTTCATTTATCTTGGGTATATATCCAGGAGTGGAATTGCTGGGTCATATGGTAACTCTATGTTTAATCTTCTGAGGGAACACTACACTTTCACAAAGAGGCATACCATTACATTCCCACCAACAATGTTGAGGATTCTAATTTCTTCACATCCTTGCCAATACTTGTTATTGTCAGCCATGCTAGTGGTCATGAAGTATTATCTTATGGTTTTGATTTGCATTTCCTTAGTGACTAATGATGTTGAGTAGCTTTTTATGCTTATTGGCTATTTGTATATATTATTTAGAAAATTATTCATAATCTTTGCCCATTTTTTTTTTTAAGATTTTATTTATTTATTCATTTATCCCCCCCTTGCTGCTTGTGCTCGCTGGGTCAGCTAACCACGCCGCGCGGGCGGTCTTTGCCCATTTTTTAAAAGAGTTTTTTTCTAAATTATTGAATTGTAATAGTTCCTTATATATTCCAGATACAAGACCCTTATTAGAAATCTCATTTGGAGATATATTTTCCCATTCTGTGGGTTGTCTTTTCGGTTTCTTGATGGTGTCCTTTGAAGCAAAAGAGTTTCAAATTTTGATAATGTTTTGTTTTTTTCTTTTTTAGCCTGTACAACAAAATTTATCCAGAGTCACCCAGCTAGAAAGTGATGAATGTGAGCTAGGATTCTTCATAATCCAAAGACCTAGTTCTTTCCACTGAACTGTACAACTTCATGAGTGTGTGTGTGTGTGTGTGTGTAAAAAGTATAGGAGTGTTGAAGCAGAAAATAAACCGATTTTAAAAACGGGATTTTATAAAAAATCATTAATTATTTAACATATGCTATGCAAATCTAGTTTACATTTTAGAGATACAGTTATTAAATATAGCAGTAATGTTTTATTCCTTGAACTGAATATTATAATGATAGAAAAGGAATTTATAATGATAAAATAGAATTATCTGGCTTCCAGTCTGGGCATGTGGACATATATTCAATTTGTTGGCCTAGAATTGTCTTGGTTTATGTCTTTTGTCCAGCATAATTTCTAATAGTAAGTCCTTCACCCTCAAAAACATTCCTGGTTGATACAATAAAGTATTTGGTCTCCCCGTATGATGGTAACTACTTGGAAATATGACTCAGTAGAGCATAATTGTATACCTACCTGTTTTCCTTTCACCAGCTTACCACACAATGAAAAATAACCCATTCGAATTATTTCTATGGGTTAAAACATTATATCTCCAGATGACCTATATTGAGAATAACAAGGAATAGAATCTGTTGTCAGGCATTAGTCCATTGGTTTAGATTATTTTTCTGAATATCAGATGACTGCATGGAAACTGGTAGATAGGATTAGTGGTTAATTTGGCATGAATTAGAGGTATTTACTTAGGGAGAGCAGTCAAAGGGCTTTACACTGAGGCTCCCTGCTAGTTTGCCATTAGTAAAGGAAACAGTGTCAGGCAACAGTTTTTCTCTTAATTTTAGCAAAATGTAGTGTAAGTGAGGGAAAAGAAAAAGAAAGGCATGAGTCTAGGTTAGTGAGTGTCAAAGATTATAGTATTTTAAAAATACAACTCTGGAGCCTAACACTACCTCTGCAAACTATACTTGGGTTGATGAACTAGTAAACTGGCAATGCCTTTCTTCAAAAATGTTAAGGGAGTTGTAATAGAAATTAATTTCCTTTTAGCTAACTGGTGACTTCTAGTTGGGTTTATTGTCAAGCTATTTGGATTTATAATCAAACTGCTAGCCTATCTCTGAATCAGATTTTAACCATCAGTAGGTACCTTGGAGAGCAGTTCTTCTATTTGGAAGAGTAGGTTCTTGGTACGTTCCAACAGAAAATAATACAAGAAAATTAGTATTCTAATTCATGATAAATGTGTTCATGTGTCCTGGTGGCCCAGAAAAAAGATGACCTATCTCAATTGAACTTCAACAAAATGGCACAACTAATTTACTATTTGTTAACCATATAAAATTAGGTCACAGTTTTTCAGCCTTTAAAAGTCCATTTTTTGTTCAAAAACACAGCCAACTTGCAATTACCTATAGAAGGCTATCGTGTTCGGTCTTGGCTTTCTGTGCGTCCTGTTACGGCAGACACATGAGATTCTGGGAAACTGTCCTGTGACATGTCTCCACTTTTGAAAATTTATAGAAGTCCTCCAGGAGTTAGAAAGCTTCAGTTTTATTCCTCATGGTGCCATAGGGCACTTCTCCCTGTGCTCCTGCCTTTTCAGTAGTGATCCTTTGACTTATAACAGAAAAGGAGGTGTAACTACTATGTTTCTAGATCCCTTCTCCATCCACAAGTCCCTCTCACTAGAAAGAGGGAAACAGTAAGACTCAGCTCTGATTAAGTTTATTTGCTGTTTCCTCACACTCTATCACTTCTTTAAATTTACCTAATGAATCTATGAATTCCTTCCAAAGTCACATGAATTTTTTCCTCTATATCCTCCTAATTTTATTCTTCCTCATTCATTTTATCTCCTTACTCTCTATATCTTCCCCGTTTTAAGAATCTAGCTCTTCTTATGCCTCAGTGCTAATACTACACTGCTGGTTTATTCCTTCATAACACCCCTTAGAAACTATGTATTTATCCTTCAGTATTAACTTTAGATGACGCAGTGTAGTTTCCCTCTCCAAAGTTGTCCATCCTTTCCGGGACAACTGTTGCACAACTGGGATTAGTCCTGAGATTTAATCATAATAACACTTAACAATATAGCACTTCCTATTAGCTAGACAGTGTTCTGACTGCTTTGCATATATTAATACATATAGTCTTTTTAAAAAATCCTTCTGAGTTAGGAACTACTGTTATCATCCCAATGTTACAGATGATTTTGAGGCCCAGAAAGACTTAAGTGTATTGTCTAAGATCACTGGCAATAACTATCAGATCTGAACATCCAACCAAGGCAGCCTCACTCTATGGTATGTGCTCTGAACTGCCGTCCCATTTTGCCTCCCTAAAAAATGTGACTTACGTGAAATTTGAGGTTGGCAATTTAAAAACCATACCCACTATGACACCATTTTATTTCAAGCATGTATTTAACTACATGTCATCTGTAGTGTCTCACAATTAGAACGTTTTCCCACCTCATAACTGGTTAAGAAAAAATGAAAATAATAAATTTCATTAAATTATCCAATGGTAGAAATAGCAGAGAAGAGATGTGTAATCTGCCTGGGTCCAGAATAAATTGCCTTCATTTTTAAGTAAAAATAAAACATTAGTGGAACTATTTCATGTAACTTTGGGTGTTTTGTGTAGCAGTCAAAGAAAGTAAGGAATTGTTCAAAAACAATGGACATCTTTTGAAAGTAAAATCTTAATACTGTTTCTTTTTTTCTGGTGAACTCTGCCTGCCATGTTCTTTTCCTAAGCTGTATTACTCTGTTTTTTTCTTTATTTTAAAAGAAGTTTTAGATAACATAAAAGTTACATCAAAAATATAGGGGAGGGAAGCAGATGTAGCTCAGTGGTTGAACACCTGCTTCGCATATATGAGGTCCTGGGTTCCATCCCTAGTACCTCCTAAAAACAAACAAATGAAAAAAACAACTTTCATTGGGGAGTGGATGTAGCTCAGTAGTTGAGCTCCTGCTTCCCATATACGAGTTCCTGGGTTCAATCTCTGGTACCTCATAAAAATTTATATATATGGGAATCCTATATACCCCACCTCCTCCCCCTCCCACACTTTCCCCATTAACATCTTTCATTAGTGTGGTACATGTGTTAGAATTGATGAACACATGTTGAAGCTGCTAACCATTGTCTATAGCTTACACTATGGTTTACACTTTGCACTGCATAATTTTATAGGTTTTGACAAAATGTATAATGGCCTATATCCATCATTGCAATATCATGCAGAACAATTCCAGTGTCCCCAAAATGCCCCGAGTTATACCTGTCTTCCTTCTCCCTCCCCTCAGAACCTCTGGTGACCACTGCCTTTATATCAATATTACCAGTTCTTCCATTACTAGAATAATTAACAATAAGTATACTTTGGTCCATAGTTGCATTCCCCCCCCCGCCATTTGTGTTCATACCTCAATGCCTAAGCTGTATTGCTCTTAACATTCTCTTTTGTCCCTTCCTGCCATTAGCCAGTCTGCCCCGTCCCTCAAATAAAGAAAATGCCATAGTTGAAAAGGCATACTCATATAGAAAAAATATCAAAAGTCTTTCATGTCATGATTTTAACAAGTTTGAAAGAGTTTTTACATTTCTTCTAATTTCAAGGACTTGTTTTGCCATTGTAAAACTCAGTATATAAAAAGTTATTATTGGTATTTCAAGCAAAAGTGATTTAGTCCTGAATTTATTCTGTTTGGTCAGATTTTAAAGGTAAAAAATATAAATTGTGGAGATAATTTTGTAAAGGCAAAAGTAAAATATTTAAAACTTAGTTTTATTATTTAATGACTGAGTTTCCATTGTCGTCTTGTTCTGTTATTTTTCAATAAACTTTATTTTGTTTTATGGTAACATATTTTTTAACCTTTTTTTTTATTGTGGGTAAAAATCAAATTTTTCACAATACAAACCAATATTTGTAAAATGATATATAGATATATATGCATATATGTGCATTTGCTTACATAAATGTTATTTTTTTTCCATATATATTTTAAAAGATGCTTAGATTACATAAATGTTACACAAAAATTACAGGAATCCCCATTGTCTCCACCTCCCATACCTCCCATAACATCTCACATAAACATCTTTCATTAGTGTGGCACATCACCTGCAAAGGATATACACATCTGGACAAGGGCCATCCCAGGGATTAGAGAGAGCCTGCAGCTGAAGGCAAGATAATCCCATCCACCGTATCCATGGGATATAAGCCTACTCTCACTTGGAGATGGAGTGGACATCACCATTCCAGTCCCCTCAGGATTGGGGTAAGAGCTCTGGACTAGAGTGGACTTAATGGTATTCTGTTGTAGACATATTGGCATTCAAGCAATGGAAGAAATTATAACAGTGATGTGAAGCCAGTGGCCACTAGACGCTTTTGGGGCAGGGAGGGGAAGGGCAGTTCTAATACAGGGGCTTTTACAGGACTTGGGGATTGTCCTGAGTGACATTGTGGCGATGGATATAGACCATTTTACATCAGAGTATACCATGCAGAAAAGTGTGTGAGAGTGGTCTGTGGTAACGTATTGATAAACAAAAATGACCACATTCAACTTAAAAATTTCCTTATTTACATACATACATAATATGTCGTGAATGAGTTTATATTTTGCGTAAAGCAAACATTAGGGTAAATATAGTCTCTCAGATTTCCCACCTACGTAATTACCTGCATGTTTATTTTAAATATTTCCTAAATCAGTTAAATAACAGCATAGTTAATGGGCCAGATGGCCTTTTTTGTTTCTAAAGTTTCATTGTTTACCAATTTTGGAAACCAGATTTGTATTATCTGGGGAATTGAATCAATACAAAATTTTATAAATGGAGTTTAAATAAAAGTACAGCATATGTTCATGTTTCCTCTAGCTATTCCAAAGCATGCCAGATTTAGAAATAATTTTCCAGTGTTGCAGACCCGTCTCAGAAAGCTGCTTCCTTTCTGCCAGAAGCCCTAGTCTTCTTGACCAACTATTTTTTTTCTAGAGTCAAATACCATTCAGTCTTTCATTCCAGAATGAACAAAAAATGTAGCAAGACAAGAGCACTGTGTCAAAACAAATATATTGAGTTTTGTCATTCTTCAGTTTGTGCTCAGAGATCTCAAGATCACATACATTGATGTTGTTCAAAACAACCTCCTTTGTGAAGGAAGTGTGCATTAATCCTCTTATTTTCCAAACTATAGTTATCTCTGGAATTAGACCTAACACTCACATATTTTTAAGGAATCACTGGCCTTGCCTGTTTACAAATTGGTCCTCTGTTCTGTCAAGATGTTAGATCAGAATATTCTGATTTTCCTAGCAAAATATCAGATTTGCTTCTGTGGCATACTTTCATTTATTCAGCTGGAAAACTTCATTCCTTCAACAAACATTTCCTTTCTTGAGCACTTATGCTGTAATAGAAACTGTCCTAGCCCTACTAGGAATACAAAGATAATCAAGATGAGTTCAGATCATCAAACACATTGAGCACATACCGTGCCAGGGCCCTGATCAGGTACAGGTTACACAGAGTAAAGATGAAGAGTTCCTGTCCTGAAAGTTTATAGTCTAGCTTGGGATATTGGTTGGTAAATCAATGATTAAGAGAGTGTGATTGATGCTACAGTGTCTAATTATGCTATGATGTAAGTAGTGATAGAATTGTATATGCTTTCATAAAAAAGGAGTGGAAGAACTATAAGACATCTTCCTGAAGATTCTGCATCTTTGAAGGAATAAAGAAGAGGGTTCAGTTAAGGAAATTAGTGAGATAAGTGACTTCTACGCAAAAGAAACTGTTCATGTGGAAGCCAGGAATAGCATGTCCTGCTCTAGGAAGTGCACAGTGCTTTAGTATAGCTGAACCCCCAACTGCAAAGGGAGTGGGGAGGGGAGAAGGGGTGAAAGGTAGCCCTTGAAAGAAGGTAGAGGCCATAACTTCTTTCACCATGAAGTCTAGGTGAGGCCATTAAAAGATGTTAAGCAGGGCAATAAAATGGATTGGAGTAGGTAAGGGGGAAGAGAGGGAGGCTAGTTAGGGGCCAAAGTAGTAATCTCTAAGGAGACTGGCAGAGGAAAGGGCTCAATGGAGAGACTGCCCTTCAGTCAACACTGGCAGTACAAGTTATCACTTGAGAGCATGGCCTTGTTTTATTTCTTATCTGGCTCTTATCATAAGACCAGCTGAGAGAAATCACATTTATGGAAAGTATTCCAAGAGGGCATCTAGCTATGTGCTTCTCTACGTTTTCTAGAGCCTGTCTTTGAAATAACTTATACTAGAAAGCCACAGATGTGAAACCCATTAGTTTAACCCTTTGCAGAAAAATCTGTCAAGTTTGGTTGTAATGACACACTAAACAGTACATTTGCTATTGAGTTGTTTTGGAGACATGGTCTATATGCACATGTTTTAGGTAAGATCCCATATTATGCATATACGTATTTTTTAGGATTTAGAATGAAGAGAAAATTTTCTTTCAAATATTAAATTTATCTTTTTATCCAAAAATCAATTATGATAAACCTACCATATATCTCTTTTTGCTTTGGTTGTCATGAAGCTGACATATTTCCCATGAGCCATCCAATAATCAAAAACACTGACTTCAACCTCAACGTACTTCAGGCACTTCCTCCTTTTCTTATATATTTTAGCTGATATTGTAACTTTCTTTAACTGTAAATTAATTCATATCCACTTGGGAAGAGTTGGTGTACAAACATGAAATAAATGATATCCCATCATCTTTGCATCTGCAGTTCCTACAGAACTTTTTTAAAGTCTGAAACATGATACCATAGCTATATAACAAAACAATCTAAAGGGCTAATAGCTTCAAGAGCAACTGATCTATTTAAAATATTTTTCTTTATTGTTCTTACATAGATTAAAAAAATATTTTCAAAACCAGTTAGAATTAGGCCATAACAATATTTATAATTTACTTGAGAGACCTATTTTTTTTAAATGGGAAACCTTTTTCTGTGATAAGGTTTAAAAAATTTTTAAGTACTTAAATATGGCATGCTACTTATTTTTATCCACCTCCAGAGTATCTTAAAAGTTACAGCTACTTTGTAAATGTGTTTTTATAAAGAGAATTTACTGCATACCAATGATATCAAAGCATAAAGTGCTTGCCATATCTAGCCTAAGTCAGAAAGCTATTATAGTGCACTGAGAGTTCATTATAATATAATCACTTGAAGCTGTGTAGACATTTGTAATCATGAATTCTCAAGGATAATTCTAGAAATAAGTGTATGAACACAAACATTTCAAAAAAAATTAGTGTCATTTATTTAATTTGATTTTTGTTAAGGGAATTTAGCATAAACAGCTTTTGAATACACATGCCCAGGAGAGTTAAAGACAGTACTGTGTATTAACTCTAACCTTGTTTAGAACTACATTCCACCACTCTGACTTTTGGCCTGAGTTTAGACTTTAGAGTTTATTGACTGGGTGCCCTCAGTTCAGCCAAACCTTAATAACAATATCTGAAGGATTTTGCTCATCTTATTTATACTCTTTTAGCCAACTAAAGTATACCCATGGCATGCTGCAGAGCATTCAGTTCTTCTCAGCTATTTTAACTTAAAACATCTCTCTACTTGCTGACTGATGAATGTTTTTTTTTTTCTTGAAATGACTCTGTGGCCCCAGTGCTTGCTATTAGGTATGCTGGACCCATTTATGGCTTCATAAAAACTTAGCTTCTCCTCCTTATCTAATTCCCCTTCTGGGACCTGCTTTTCCTTTTGCCCTTGTATTTCAGGAACAAGTCATTATAAAGGAGAAGTTTCGGAAGATAAAAGAAGAAAGTAGCCTTCTTTCACCCAATATTAGGTTTCCATGGAAAGTCCCTTTCTCCCAAAGGGATCTACTCTCTCTCCTGCTTTTGTGTTATCTGCATACACACACACCTATTCTGCCACTTGCCTACACAGGATCACAGAAAACTGCCACCTGAAGCTGCATCTAGAACCCACATGAATTAGGAGTACCTCCTGTTCAAAGCTCCTGTACCCATTTTCACCTGGTCCAATAAATGTTTCCTGAGTCATCTTGTTAACCTAGAAGGGACTAACATGGGCGTTGCTCCCTGGACTTTGTGCTGAGGAGCTCCAGTTCCTCCCATCACTACAACTACACTCATTTTGCTCCACTAACCTGGATATGCAGCCAGGACACAATTACATACTTACATACAAATTTGCAAGCATAGTATAATGTATATACAAATTTAATCTGTTTATGATTATCAATCTAAAATTGAAATATACACAGCAGTGCATGTGGATCTGGTTCTAATTCCCAGTCCCTCCTACATTAAGATAATGATGTGGCTAAGTAAATGCCTCTGTCCTTGTCCTGAATAGTTTTACTTCCTCTTATGTTAGCCAGTTCTGTATTTACTGCTGACCCTCTTCTGCATTCCATTTTGATCCACATTTCATCAAGTCCACAATGAAGTGACCACTTATTTGTATTGCAGAGAAAATAGCCTGTCTGTAATTGCTCAAGAGTGATTTATTGTTCAGAGATTGAACAGAGGTCTTTCTATATCCTAACATTTTCAGCTTATATGGCACATGCCATTTAAATTTTGAAAATACTGGTGCTATGCTACTTCTCAAGTACTCAAAGTAGTACTTTAACTCTCTCTGGAGAGACCAAAGAGTTTTATAGATGTTGACTTTGGTGTAGGAAGGGGTAGGAAATTGTTGCTTTTCTGATGCTACCTGAGTTTCATTTAATATTCAGAGGTCACTTAACCAAGAAAAACATTTCTAGCAGGAGCATCCATGATAGAAACAACACTTTCCTCCCTTCTGCTCTATGATGGTTTGAAGCTATAAGGACCCCAGAAGATTATATTCTTAAAGCTAATCCATTCCTGTAGGTGTCAACCTATTGTAAGAAAGACCTTCTGATTGGGCTTCTTCAGTTAAGGCATGGTCCGGGGTGGGTCTTGATCCTTTTACTGGAGTCCTTTATAAGAAAATGGAATTCAGAGAGAGGAGAAGAAAGCCACGGAAGCAAAAAGCTAGAAGCAATGAAACCTGGGAGCGAAGGGAAAGATCAGCAGATGCCGCCATGTGCCTTGCCATGTGACAGGAGTCCAGGACAACAGGCAGAGGAAGCATTGCCTGATGATGCCTTGATTTGGACATTTTTCTAGGCCTCAAAGCTGTAAGTTTTTATGTTTTTTTCGCTTAAACAATGGGAATTTATTGACTCATGATTTTGAGGCCAGAAGTCCAACTCAATCCTTCATCAAGGCAATGCTTTCTTCCAGAAAACTGGCATTCTGAGGCTGGCTGCCAGTAATCCTTGGTCCTTAGCTTTTCCGTAACATGGAAATGCACATGACAGCCTCTCCTGGCCTCTCTCTTCTGCATTCCATTGACTTTCAGCTCCTGGATTCTCCCTCTGTGCATTCTCTCTATATAGTTGAATTTCAATCTGCTTATACAGAACTCTAGTAATAGGATTAAGACCCATCCTGATTGAGCTGGACCACACCTTAAGTAATCTCATGAAAAGGTCTTATTTACAATGGTTCATACCTACAGAAATGGATTACATTTAAAAACATGTTTGCTGTGGTACCTAGCTCCAAAATCTTTAAACTTGTAAACTAATAAATCTCCATTGTTAAAAGCCAACCCATTTCTGCTATATTGCTTTTGGAAGCCCTAGCAGACTAAACCACGCTTCCCTGGAGTCTTGGTGTTAAAGCTTTAATCCTACTTGTAGAATGCTTAAGCCTTCACAAGTATAATTAATTGTGCATTCAAAAATAGACAAAAATCCTGAATATAAGAATGGAGAAATCCTTATCCTTACAGAACTAAAGAAAACATCATATAATTGTCACTCTGCAAGCATAAACATTGATAAAGGCAAGAAAAGCATTTCAGCACATCAAGAGGAGAGCCTATTAATGGGAAAGGAGGTAAGGAGAAATACTCTGGTAGAGAAATACATTTTTGGAAGATAATCAGGAAGTATGAAAACACAAAGGTCTCTGTGAAATGATGTTATATTTAAAAATACATGAAATTCATGAGGATTAAATTCATTGAAGGGTTAAGAAATAGACTTTAATATAACATATAATAATAACTTTTTTACTCTAATTTACTTTAATTCATTATTGGGTATTGGAGACTATATTAAACTGAATGCATACAACCTAAGGTCTGAGTTAAATTAAGCCATAGAAAAAGAATGATGAATGTGATTGGGAATTGCATCCATTTATCAGCTATTAAAAGAACATAGCTGCTATTTGAATCTAGCTTTTTAAAATATTAAACAATTTTAGGAACACATTTGATGTTTCTGTGACTGTGAAAGCCAGTTATGAAACAAACCCTTAATTAGAGTCAGATTCAAGATTTTCCAATTGCTAATTTCAGTGTTCTGGAACATACACATAGGTTCAGCATGAAATCTTTCTGCTACACATGATACTCAGCTAATGATCAGCTAAAAGAAGGCCAACATTTTGCTTATGAACAATTTGTTCTACTTGAGAAGGAGGGACATACTAAATGATAATCCTGTTTGCAAGAAAATTCTGTGGATCAGTGAGACTCTTCAAGGCCATTGAATTTCAGCCTTTTCCAAGATGTGGGCCAAAACAATGACTTCTTCCCACCAATCTGAAAAAACCTCACAAAAATCAACCAAGCTGAAAAACCTCACAGAATTCGGGCAGGTGAAGGTACCATTATGGTTCCCATGCGTCATATTATTTAAAATATGTAACACCTCTATAAGGAGGGCTTTACACTCTGTCCAAAGTTTATAGTTGAGAAAATAGAGCCTTGGATGATTTAAGTTCACGTGAACCCAGCGAAAAAAAAAATGAGATATGAGAAAGAGTTCTCCAACTTAAAATCCTGTGTACTTCCCAATTAGCTGTCTAGAATTTACCTGAATTTCCTACAGTTCCTAATATAGAAATAATCTGGCATTGGCAGAACTTTAGAGAAGTTCTTTGTGAACTTCATTAATCTGAAATAAATCAGATATAGGTAAAACATATAGTAAATGTTGCATGTCATTACTTTATGTCTTACAAAGACAGACATACTTTGAATATGAAAAGTTGAGGGGTTTTGCCTGCATTTTTTTTTTTAGTTTTCTCACATATTTGTTAGATTGATCACAAATATAAATAGCAACATAAACCTATTAAAGTTTAATATCTATAAACAGTGACAGAATATCATTCATTGGAAAATTGAGTCTTTCTTAGAATCTTTAATAATGTTTTGAGAGATGGCCTACTGTTTTAACTAAGTTTCCCTAAACTGTGAAGGCAACATGTTCTAAGCACAAGCCTCAATGTTCTACAAGCAGAGACCTGAAATAAAAACATGAGTCACAGAAAATCTGTAAGAAGTGGCTTTCCCTTCATGTGCTCTACGTGTGGAACATAGACTCCTAAGAGCTCATTTATGGATTGAAAGAACTCTCCATTAGTCAAATAAAAGAATTAACTAAACCATTGATGAGGAGTGAAGAAATTGTTTCTAAAGGACATGTCACATATGTGGGATTTCATATTCTGAAGGAAGCAAAGGAGATGGAACCATGTCCCACAACCACTGCAGTGTTGAATTTAGATAGCATTTGTGGAATGAGGGTTATCCATGTCTTATAATATGCCAAACACCATAGGACATACAAAGAGGAATAAGGTACAGTTCCTGTCTTAGGGAAACTATGTATATAGGGAGAGAAAGAATTTAAACTATTATCATAATTATAGTATAACATAACAATGTCAATATTAATTTATAAAAGAGTATTGGGAAAGTACAATGGTACAAATAAATTTTGCCTACAGATATTGGAAAAGTCTTTAACAATGAAACATGTTATGCAGGGTGTGATGAAATATGCTATACAAAGTAGAGGGGTAAGTTCATTCCGGACAGAGGCAATACCAAATGCAAAGATACCAGCTGAAAGGACATGATAGTTTCAGTGAATATGAGGAGAGAAGCAAGAGATGAAATTGATGAGAGAAGTTCAGATGGTTCATTCCTGAAAAGTTGTTATTCAAATTCCAAGCCTGATCTTATACATTTATATATGACTTGGCAGCTGCTTACCACTTTGCAGGGCAGTGAATCAGACATATTAGTGTGCACGAAAGTTATTTTGAGAGTTTATATATATATGGATCAAGGGAAGGATATTGCTTTTATGCACCTAAAATATCTTTCTGTTATTATCTGACCTTACCTTCTTGTGTGATTGTATCCACAGCTCTGGATTCCACTTTATACAAAGAGGATGAGGAATCCTGAATCTGTTTCACTGGCCCATACATTGAAACTGAGTTCTTGATTCATATATACCCATGAACAGTAGACCTATCCTTCTGCATGTTTCGCTGACATCTCAATGCCAGCTTAAAAGAAGCAGCATAAAGAAATAAAGACTTTTGGTAAAGGAAAACATATAGGTAATTATAAAAGCCAGTACTTTGGTATGGTATTGTATTTTTTTATATGTAACTCCACATTTTAGTTCTTATAGGTTCTAAAATGCAAATGCATAGATGTAATGATAAATCTATGGTTTTTGGATGTACAGTGTGTAAAGATATAATTTGTAACAAGTACAGTAAAAAGGTGGGGGCACAAAGTGGCATAGGAACAAGTGCGTGTATGCTATTGAAGTTAAGTTGGCATCAAAACAAATATGATTGTTATAGATTTAGGATGCTCTGTTTAACCCAAGGTAACTATAAAGAAAATATATACAGAAAGAAATGAGAAAGGACTAAAAATGGTACAATACAAAAAATGAAATAAATATGAAAGTAGGCAATTAATGGAAGAATTTAGGGACCAAAAATAGGCATAAAACTTTCAAAGATGAAGTAGCAAAATAGAAGAAGAAAGTCCTGCATTATCAGTAATTACATTAAATGTAAATGTTTTAAACTCTCCAGTCAAATGGCAGAGATTGACAAAATAGTTTGAAAGACATAACCCAACTCTACAATGCTTAGGGACTCACCTTCATATAAAATCATTCACCTTCATAAAAAAGAGACTCAGAAGAGACTCACCTTCATAAAAAGCTGAATAAAATACAGTCTCCCTCTCAGGGAAGTCCCACAGAAAACCATACAATCATTACCATGGTTTTAGGAGTTCCAATTTGGTATATGCACTTGGCTCAAACAAGTAGAGGCCAAAATCTTCCATGTGGGGACAATATGAGAAAGACCATGGAAGTCTTCATGAATGAATAAGTGAGTTGGTGATTTAAAAAAAAAAAGAAAAAAGAAAAATTTATTGTTGTCATTATTCTGCTTTTCTAAAATGATTTCTGGTTTTAGATCCCAGAACATAATCTGGGTTGTTGGAATTACAAAGATTCTTCACAGAGTTTGAAATTTCCCACAATGCAGTCAATCCTTTAAATCAAATCACCAGAAGCCTATGTTATACTGTACACATCACCTCTGAAAGTTAACATATTAGCACAGGATAGTCTATCAAAGAGATGGAAGTTTCAAGGAGTGAGCAAAAGAGAGGGGAGAGCTTTAGAAAAATAGGAAGCCATGGATAATAAGAAAACTGTCATTTTCACAAATTTATTGGCCCATACACTAGCAGGATGATTTTGAAAAGTTTTCAGTATACATATCAATGGAAAAGAACTATTAATTTATTTAAAAAGCTATAGAGATGAAGTGACTCAACTACCCAGGATAATGATAACTAACCTCTAGAGACCAGAAAGACACAAAAAAAATTTCCAAGTCTGGCAATATGAAAATGAGATAAATATGTTATTCAGCATTTATTTGCTGATAGATGTATTTTGGAAATTGAAGCATTACATCAAAGATTGTTAAAATGCAGTGTAGATGAACTCATTACATTCAACAAATTGGTGAATCATTTAATTCTTAATTCTTATAATTTTCTGTACCTTTTCAATTCTTATATTTTATCTTATTATTTTAGCTAATGTGGTGATAGCTTCCTATTCTCCCAATAAAAGGATATAAATATAAAAAGAATGTTTAAAGTGCCATTCCACTTAGAGATTAAAAACTTATTTGTGAGTTGTTCAGAGTTTATCCTAAGGTGGACACTGAAAATATTTCTGTAGCTATTACCTCTATCTAAGTGAACATTCTCTATATCTTCAATGATGTAGAATAAACTAAAAAGGCATGATAACCAAGGGGTAGCCTTCTTTTGGTGACTGAGACTAGGAGCTAGAAAATAACTCTTCATTATATCCTGTGCTACAGTGACACAAACTCAAACATCTCTCAGATGCTCACACTGAAGATGAATTAATTTTAAAAGGAGGAAATGACCGTATTTCTTTTGTCAAAGTTAAGTTTCATGAGGCACAAGAAAAGTAAACTGCCCAGAACCATTGACTCCTTTAAATCAGATCTTTGGACAATCATTTTAAGTCATGTCCTTTTCTAGGGGATACTTTTGTGTTACTGCTAAAGAAGTCTCAAGCCTCACACTTTGGAGCCAGCACAGACATGGAAGGGGCAATAAGTGCTGTGGAGCCAGTTGCTACATGGTGTCTCATGGGAACTTTCAGCATATGACCTCTCTAATACTTATACAGCACAGAGGGTCCAAAAGAGCAGGGAAAGAGAGCCCATCGTGGCTGGTCTCCTGGGGAGGCCACCTGCTCAGTTCAGGGCCATTGGATGGCAGCTCTGCACACCCCACTTTGTGTTGGAGATGAGAGACACTGCGCTGTTGGAGTGTGGAGTATTTAATCCACTGCAGGAGGAGGGGCCCTGCCACTGAGAATTCCTGTGCTGATAAGCATATGGGGCTGCTTTTCCCAGTTACCAGGCTTAAGGTCTGGTCGGACCTTTTCATTACACCTAACACCTCCCCTGGGTTGTGGAATAGAAACACAATGAAACATCTGTGCACAATAGAAAAGGCAGGGGCTAGGCAAGGACTGGGAGATGGCTGCTGAGCATGTGTCTGTGATTTCCCCAGCATGTGTGATCATGAGCACAGGGCCTGGAGCAAGGCTACAGGGTTCAAAGCCAGGGCAATTACCTAACCTTACTAACAATCATTTCCTCAGGTGTGAAGTCCAGGTATTAATTTTACCTGCCCTATTGCGTTGTTGTGAGGTTTCAATGGGATAATCCATCTAACCAACAACTGAGTAAACATGCACCAAATGATGCTATTATTATGATGAATTTGTTCTGTTTGGTTTTTCCATTTTGTTTTGTTTTTATTAACCAGCATTTTGAGAGAAAAGATTGGAGGCTGGTTTTTAAAATTTGGCCACTTTGACAGTCCTATGAGTTATGGCACTCATTACAATGCTTTAAAAAAATCTTGATAGAACTTTTTGACTATGTAACTTTTAGTTCATTTGTTTAACATCACTTCCTCCTCCTCCTCCTCTTTTTCTTCCTCCATTAGTCACTTTTGGCTGGGAGATCTCTTAGAACAAGCTGATTCAAGTAATTTTCAATCCCCCCATTCATTAAATATCCTAAATAATTTATTAATATACCTTAATTTAGGCAAACTCTGGATTTGTGAACAGATAAATCCAAAGGAATTATTGCGAATTACTCACTTTACGCAAGTATGTAACAGGGAATACATTAATATTTTCAGGTTTCTTGATATATTGAAATATGACTGATTTAGGTCATAAAATGGTGATAAAGAAATTAATTTATAAAAATAATGGAAATAATATAGATCAGAACAGTTGATTTTCACTTCAGAGATATGTATGTGGAGGCAGTAAGAAGTTGAAGCCCTACAATTTATGAATCAAAGGTCAAATGTTTGATTCTTTGTTCATATGTATATGAACTGGTAATATGAGGTTGACCACATAAATAGCTTGAGGAGCCTTAGAAAACTTTAAGATCAGACACATGAATGATATTTGTAACTTGTGGTATGGTGAATTTTATTTATGATAATTAATTCTTATAGATGTGTTTATTTATTATAGCAGGAGTTCTTAACCTTTTCTCTTCCACAGAGCCCTTTGCCAGTCAGGTGAAAATCATGGACCCCTTGCTAAGTCCACATTATACTGTGTATTTTTTAATAAATATATCACACCTGCACCAACACATCTCTACAATAATAAAATTTTTGGAATTTCAATTCAAGCTTATGGATCCCTTTTTAAGAACCCCTGTTTTATAGCTATATTTAATTCAATAGTAATATGGAGGTTAAGCATTTTTTTACTTCTCAAATATTCATTTATTTATCTTACTATGTATAGATTTCCTAGACAAAATTCTAACTTTTCCTCTGATCTGTTACTGTGTGGTTGATTTGATTTTAGTTAATATTCAGTAGATACTTCCGCTGAATTAAATCAGAAGAACAAAATCAGATACTAATTGTTTTCTCCTGTCAACCATACTTCTTATTTTCTGTTGGGAAATGAAGAGCGTATTTTCCATATTTATGTATTTATTTTTCCTCCCAAAGCCCATTCTCCAGAGCAACCCTGTGGTTCCAAATGGGTTCCCCTCTTCGTAACTATCTGCAAGGCTGCAGGAGAGGCATGCGACCAAGCAAAATAGTCAAAGAGCTCTTGTCATTTTTATTTTTTAAGTTAGAGTTGTGAGGAAAGGCTCCTTTTATCTTGGGTTGTGAATGTAAGAGTGAGGAGCCTGGGAACTGCTTGAGGCAATGGTCTAGCCTTATAAAGACAGTTTATTTGAGAGAATGAAAGAAGCAGGCCAAGAGAAGCAAGTAGAAGATATGGAGAAATAGGGAAAGTGATGGAGAGAGAGAGAGTGGGAGAGAGAGACCCAGTGGTTCACAAATTCTTGGTTCTGGTTGTCTCTAAAACCTATGAGCCAAATTGTCTATCTAGAAAGATTTTTGCCTCTTAAACAGAGTTGCCACTAAGAAGTGATCTTGAAAATGGAGGGAGTGAGATAGAAATGAAATCCATGCTCTCTTCAACAAATCTGTTATGTGAAGAAAAGCTAAGCCACACTTACACATATCTCCCAAGCAAAGCAAGCAAAACAAGGCCGTTTTAAAAATATTGTGATGACACTGCAGGAATAAAGGGAAAGAAAAATTCCTGCAAGCAACTAAAATCGGACATATGTCAAAGAAGGATGGAAGAAATAGCCCATAAAAAGTGGTTTCTAAACTACATCACACATTAAAGCAAGCAGCATAATATTTTAAGACCTCCATTTTACATTGCTCTTAGAAACTGGTCACACCTACTCAAACCCTTGTATTAACTATCACCTCAGAGCATGAGATTACTGGAATGTCCAAGTGAGTCTGTGGGATTATAGCATGTAATAAATCCTTAAATTGAGATGTGATGCTCTCTGGTGTTTGTCCTTAGCCTTTCTGCTGAGATCTTGAGTAATAAAACATTTATCCATGGCTTATATTTGGCTTGATCTGCAACAAAGAAGTATTTGTTAATATAATTTGCAAAAACTAGGAGGAGGACAAGATAAATGGCTTCACAATACTAAGTATTGCATATTCATTCACACCAACTTTAGATAAAAGGATGATCTTCTGCATGACATTGACAATAGTACAGAATGACAGTATCAAATGAAGTTCATAGGAAAATCCTCATTTTCATTTTTATGGTGGCCTCTTGGATGGATCTGCTCTGACTCCATTATATAAAATGATTTTTGTGAAATTAATTATCTCAAATTATAATATAAACATGTCTATATGTATATTCTATTTTTATTTACTTTACCACAGCAGTATTTCTTTGTTGATAAAACTTTTGAAGTATGTTTTTATTTATGAAGTACAATTCTTTTGTTAATTTGGGAAATACAAGAAGAAAAAAGTCAGGGGATTACATGTAGTTTTAGTGTCTGAATGTAACTATGGCTAAGATTTTTTAGCTCATTTAAAAAATCTTTAAGACTAAGAGATCTCTTTTTTTTTTTGCAATCAAGTAGTATATAAAAATTCAGGTCTTGCTTTTTTAAAATTTAAAACATCACAGTATTCCAAGCTGTTATATATACTTTTAAGCACCATTTAGAGTAGCAGCATAATATTGCATCAGGTGACCCCAATGCATCAATCCCACCTCAGGACAGGAATACTTTTCTTTCACAAATTGGCCCTCAGAGTCTCTAAGAATAACAGATCAAAGTTACGAGACTGATATTAGTTATTGCACATTTGCAATTTAGAAAGCAAGTTAGTCTCTAAAAACATGCTAATTCCTATCTTGTAAGTCATACCTGTGGTCACAAATGACTGATGATGAAGTTTATCTTCACTGTGAAAATACAGTGAATGTGGAGAAGCTATGAAAGAAAATGTTATGTATTTACTCAGGATTAAATATTATAATCATTTTTCTTAAAGAAAAACATGGATATTTCTTAGGCACATAATAAACGTGTACACAGAGTATTTTGATATTCCTATACATAGAATTATTTTCATATGAAGTGGAAGAAAATCCTTTGTTAAATTATTTTAACATGAATGAGAACAACTAGAGAAAACTACTGTGTTTTTCTTTTTACTTTCAATGATACAATCTCATGTTTTATTATGGGGCTTTCTATTTCTCCCCACAGCAATGATTGTGGAGGAATCACATTCACTTCTCCAGATCTAAAATGGTTCAATTGCAGGGATTTCCAGTGACCTCTTTCAGGTCAGCTCATTGAAACAGTTACTTAGTCAGCTAGCATGGTGTCTTAGGTTGCCAGGCTGCCAACAAATACCACACAATGGGTTGATTTATTGTCTCACAGTTTCAGAGGCTAGAAGTCCAAAACCAAGGCATCGTCAAAGTGACGCTTTCTCCCCATAGTCTGTAGCATTCTGGTGGTGGCTTGTTGCAACCCTTAGGGTTCCTTGGCTTGCATCGCTGCCTCCAGACACACGGCAGTGTCCTTAATCTCCTCCTCTGTCTGCTGTTCTGGTTTCAGCTGACTTCCAGCTTCTTCCTGGGTGGCCCTCTCTGACTCACTGCACCCAAATTTCTTCTGCTTTCACAGGACTCCAGTGATACAAATTAAGACCTACTCTGACTCAGTTGGACCATGACTTAACTAAACCTAACATCTTTAAAAGATTGTACTTATAAATGAGTTCACATCCACAGGAATGCAGATTAAGATTAAGAACATGCCTTGGTTGGGGTACGCAATTCAGTCTACCACACATGGCAATAGGTGATTCAGTGACAAATAAGGTTACTAGTTTACAAATGAGTTATTTTCGGTGACTGCTAAGACTGTGAATACCAAATTAGTTTCCTCTCTTATAATTAAGAAACTAGATTCAATGAATTGATCATGATTACAGATTGAATGAACAAAACGTCTAATTCCCCTCCCACCTAAAGTACCCTACAAGGATGAAAAATATATATTTTTTTAAATTTCCCTACTCTAAACAAGAGAGCCATGAGCCAGGTATGAACTCAATATGTCAAATTAGTAGCTTTTATATAAACCAGCTATAAGCAAACAGAAGATATAACTGAAAAACTATAAAATACTTAGAAATAAACCTATCAAGACATATGCATTAATTCCATGAAGAAGCTTATAAAATTTTATTACCAGATATATAAGATCTGAGAAAATAGAGAAATATTCAATATTTCTAGATGAAAACCACAATTTTTTTAAGGATGTCAGGTTCCATACAACTCCCCCTCCTATTGGTCTATAAATTCAATGCAATCCCAAGCAAAATACCAAATCATTACTGATTTTCAAAAGAATGACAAAGAAGAATTCCAGAAACAGTATTCAGAGTGAAACCTTGGAATTATATGTTTAGGTTATTTTTAATTTTCTGACATAAGGGTAGAAATTATTTATTCAGAAATGAGCTCAGACATTTCCTTACACACAGAATTTTCCTTGTCTTGAGAGGCTCATGGAGGTGGGAGAGGCCCCAGCAAAATATGTACAAAACAACATCCAGCTGTGTGCCCAGCAGGTGGCAGGAATCTTTCTTCATGAAAACAGTTTTATTTGCATGTGTGGATTTGATAAAAATATGGCCAAGGATGTGCATGATACTCCTGTGAAGATATTATGCAAAGAGGAGTTGAAAAACTCAAAGCAATGAAAATTTTGCTTACTTTAAGAGAAATGAAGTCTTCATGACATTTGGTCATAAAACCAATAATTAGAGGAAGGAAATCAGACCTTTTTGACTTAAAATACTAAAAGAGAAAATTCCTGAAACTTACTTTCTTTTTTTCTGCCTTTTTAAAAAAACATCTAAAGACTGTATGCATATATGTGTGTAAGGAGACTTAATTTAGGAAATCTCCTGTTCAGTTTTACATGTTCTCTCTCTGCCATCTACTACTCCCTTCATTTGTCTAAAACCAAACTACTGTGTCTCATGTAGGCTTCCCCCAACTGAACAGCCAGTACTCCTAAGACCATTAGGACCTCCTGGAAGCCTTCTTATTTATATCCTGCAGAACTTGGCAGCTCACTGGGGAACAAATTTCTATCTCCAAATTTGTGGATGCTGATCTTTTCAGAGACATGGATGCCAGGGTTCATGGTATTTATTTAACTCTTGTGAACTGATGCTGTAAAAATTATTTGAGTAATATAAGAACTTAATATGTTTATAAGGGTTTCAAATTGATGTGTTTAAATTATACACGCACAGAATATCAGATGCTAAATATTTATTAAATGATTATTTATTACCAAAGTAATATTTCTGGTAAAAATATTTTAAAACATTGCAAATAAAGTTGATGCTTTTATATTAAGTGTGATAGATGTGAACACTAGTCTTTAGTTTCACCGTATGTTAGCATTCACTTATAAATTCATTTTTAACTCTATAAATGAGATTGACATTTGCTTTATTGTGAAATTGTATCATTTTCAGCATTTTATATATAATATTTTGGCTCAGATATTTAAAAACCTGTGATAGAGATATAGAAAAATGCATGGTAACAAATTGTGTCAGTATTATGTAAAAAACAATAGGTTAAAAACCCTGATATATCTATCAATATGTAATATTAGGAAAGATTTTTAAGACCATTGTTAGGTGGCAATAGCTAATCTCGGGAAATGTATTCATAATCCTTTCCATCCTTTTAGGCAGCTTTTAGTAAAGGCTTTCTCAACACTCCCCAATGGGAATTATTAATAACCTCTTCATTTCTTATCTTTTCATGCTCCTTTTACTCTGATTATCACTTTCAATACATTACTTTATATTGTAGTTGGTTGTGTAAGAAACTTTCTCCAATATTGGACTGCATTTTTTTTTATCCCTGCCATGGTAGCACAGATTAAATAACTCTTGTAGATGGACCGAGGCAGCATTCTACACCCAGAAGCTTGGGATAGTTCCAGAAAGCTCTAGAAATAATATAGTAAGAAAAAAATGGAGTGTCAATTTTTTTTTTTTCAAATTCCATCTGGAAAGAACATTATAGATAGAGAGGAATTCAATTTTGGAGGCTAAGGATATCTTTTTTTATTTTTATTTTTTATGGCCAATTGATTTTTTTTATTAGAGAAGTTTGAGCTTACAAAACAATCTGTTTTGTAAGCAGAATATCTTTTTAATGTTTTATGCTCTCTTTGTAAAATAATTTCAAAAAAGTAAAATATTTAAAAGGCAGTAAAAATAGAAAATTTGACTATGAAACTAGGAAAATATAAAGGCTAATGAATTAAAGTTTGGGTCCTTGAGGATCCCTGAAAATTTTAGCATGTAATGGATAGGTTTCAGTTTCGCGATTTCTTTCCTTTATGGTGAATTTGTGAAGCTTGAATTGGATGGAGGAAGCCAGGAGGAGGGAGACAGGCAGGAAGGCCATAAGAAAGTCTAACTTCATGCTAACTACTCTTTCCACTTTGTATTTTCTTTTTTCTTTTTTTTTTTTTCTATTGTTAATACTTTTTTCTAAAAAAAAAGATACTTTAGATGACATAAATGTTACAGGGAAAGTATAGGGGATTCCCATATGCCTCACTTCCTCCCACTCCCACACATTCCCACATTAACCACATCCTTCATTAGTGTGGTATATTTGTTACAATTGATGAACACATATTGAAGCATTGCCACTAACTGTAGATTATGGTTACATTATAGTTTACACTCTGTCCTGCACATTTTGTATTTTCTTCACATGGAATGTCTTTACCTTTTTTCCACCTAAGAAAGTTCTCATGCTTCAATCACAACCAAAAATTCACCTTAATGGTGATATTTTATGATTTTCTCCACATCTGCTCTGATGTGCCCATGGTTGTATTTATCTTTTTTTTCTCTTAAAAGTCCATATATTTTTATACAACTACATTTATCTATGATGATATGATAATATCTCTTATATAGACATTGGAGTCTTGCTCAAAGCTGAGCACATCTTAAAGTCTGAGAAGCTTTTTTTCATTTATTGGCCTCTTTGGTACAAATAGAATGTGTATTAATTGTTGCATAAGTGGATTAAACAAGCAATTAGTAGATCATTTTCCCATTCCCTAAAAATATGGGCCCATTTAATAAATTATGTCTGAAGTCGTTTCTGAATTTTAACAAAAACTTCCTAAAATCTTACCAAATTATGAGCAAAATTTTAATCAAATCACAGCACATAGGTACTGATAGTGATTACTTATATACTTGTGACCATGTGTATATCTACATATAATATTTATATAATACTTAAGTATATAATATTTAACATACATTATATAGTGTTTATTATGTGGTAGTCACTGTTCTAAATAATGTATATATATTAACTTCCCTAATTCTGACAACCCTATAAGGTATGTCTATTATACCTGTTTTAAAAATGAGAACACTGAAGATTAGAGAGGTTAAGTAACTTGCTTAAAGTCACTCAGCTAGTAAATGGCAGAGCAGTCTGGTTGCAGAGATTATGCTCTTAACCATTATGCTAAACATTGCTATAATTTTCTATAATATATACCCTCTTTGTAAAATGAATTGGTTGTCTTGCAGTGTTGTCCTTCTTGTGAGTATGTAAGTGATAGTGTTATTAAAACATAACCTGTGGTCTATTCATGGCTTTGAATGTTCAGTGTTAGGTAGACATGCTTGATGGAGAGAAGAGTGTTTGGTAGACAAAATATATGTAGAAGGAAAGGGCAGAAAGATTCCAAGGGTTAAGTACTATGGATATGTATTCTTTTCAATCTTACCTTTTCATATCACCTAGGCAAAGTAACTCATTGTTCATATTATAGTTTTAAATAAAGTTTATTTTACAGTCCAGAATATGGTCTATCTAGGTGAAAGTTTCATGCACACTTGAAAGACATGTGCTAAAAATCTGCTATTTCTGTGTAGACAGTTTTATAAATATCATTTTGGTCAGGTTGGTTGATACTGTTGTTCAAGTCTTTGATATACTTACTGGGTTTTTTGTGTGGTTTTTTTTGTAGATTTATTCTATCAATTACTGAGAGGGGAGCGTTGAAGTTGCCAGTTGTGGACTTGTCTGTTTTTTCTTTGATGTCTGTCACTTTTTGTTTAAGGCATTTTGAAGTTTTGTTGTTAGATATATTAACATTTAAGTCTGTTACCTTTTCATGTAGAATTGATCCCTTTATCATTATGTAATAGCCCTGTCTGTTCCTTGTAAAAATTATTGTTTTTAAGGCTACTTAGGTAATAACAGAGCTATTCCTTTTTTCTTTTGACTAGTGGTTGCATGGTATATAGATTTTTCATTCTTTTTGACAATGTATCAGGGTTGAGACTAGGATAAGAGAAGTACTATTGAGTTTTCCTTTTGCTTCAGGCTACAATATGGTGTGGCAAGGCACTGTTACTGATACTGTCATCGTTTAAAATTTTGATGTTATTCATCATTGACTGTTTGCCTTAATTTTGATTTTTAAAAATACTGCATTAAAATATTTTTTATCTTGATTACCAAGTTTTTGGCTACCCCTTTATGTTATGCACCTGAAGCGAGTACCTCGTTCACCTCACCCATACCAGATAGAATAAGAGACCAATATAGGCTGGATCTATAGTCAGAAATTTAAAACCAGTAGGAAACCTTAATTTAACAATTGATGAAACAAGTTATATGTGACACAAGCAACAAAATGGATAAATCTAAATGCATTATACTATATGAAAGAAGTCAGACCCATTAGGCTACCTACTGTTTAATTCCACTTATTTAATATTCTTTCAGTAGCAGTACTATTGGAACTTAGAGCAGCTATGTGGATGCCAGAGGCTGGGAGTCGGGGAACAGTTGACTTTAAAGGGGATGGGGTTATTTGGGGGGCTGAGCAAACTCTTCTATATCTTGATTGTGGTTGTTGGCTATGTGACTGTATATGTTTATCTTTTACAGAACTATACACTGAAAGGCTGAATTCTATTGTATGTAAATTATGCACTTATTAATATTCTTAAAATGAAAAGAAAAAAAGACTAGGACAACAGTGACATTGATGATTCATACTCATAAAGCAAAATCTTATGTGGTTAAGTGGCCTGGCCTTACAAGGTATGAGGGTGGGCCCTTGTGCCTACTGCAGATATAATTTGTTGGCTACTATGGTGTGATAGAGAAGATCACTTTGTAATTATTTAGTGGCTGTATACTTATGGTTTATTTACTTTTATACATGTGTGTTATATTTGATGTTACTATTTTATAACAGCAAAAATAAAAATATCAAACCTGGAAGGAACCAAAATCCAAACTATGAAAGATACATCCCAAATTTAGTGAAATATGAACTAAATCAAGGGAACAGTTGGAGAGAACACACATTTTTCTTTAGATTTTGAGCAGCACACAGAAAACTGTAAAAATAACAGCAACTAAAGTATCAACTTATTGTTCACCTAAAATGACAAAATCAAGGGATGTGGTAGCATCCCTAAATTTGAAATGATTCCACAAAATCACAGGGGGTGTGGCTAGAAGAGGAAAGATGCCATGGTTATAGGAAACTGACGTGTGTGTGGTATGTGTGTGAGATGGTAAAGAGGTTTGGGGGAGATGGGTGAGTGTGACTTTTGGGGGGTCTACATAGTGGCAAGATTTGTCAGGGTGGGAGCCTCTGCTCTTCTCATCTCCTGTGACAGACAGTGCCTTGGCGATCAGGGCTCCTTAGGTCTTTCTGCTTGTTGCAGAAAGCCTCTGGTTCCCCAGATATGGCCAGAAGCAGTATCAACACCAGAAGATCTTGTCCTCCCTCTCTTCTCAGAATCTGGAGGAAACCCTGTAAGGTGCATGCATGTGTTTTTGAAATTTTGGGAGGTGACAGGTGGAGGGAGTACATAACTCTAATCACCTTTATATTCAAGATATTTTCTTCACTCTCCAAATTCTCCCCCTTCTTTAGAGTTTACGATTTTCAAAATAAAAGGCAAGAATGTTTTGCAAACTTTTGGCTTTCCCTTCCATTATATCTCTTCCATTAGGCATTATACTCAGTGTATAAATAAAGGAAGGAAACCAACAGTGGAAAATACAGACAAAGGAAATAAGGACTAATATCTCAAAATATTAAATACTCACAAATTTTAACAAATTTAAAGGCCTACCAAAAACCTAAGAAGTGTTAAACACGTGAAGAAAACTCTAGTTAATGTATGAATGAGAGCATAACTAAATATAAAATTATGCTTTTTCTGAGCTCTGAAGACATTAGGAAAATGTCAGCTCTCCTAAATTAATCTATAAGTTTTGTGTTCCTGGAATTGGGGGAGAATTTAACCAAATGTTACTGCATTCATCTGCAATATTAAATGTCTGAGAAAAGTTAAGAAAGAACAATGTAAAAGTATGAGGGACTGTGATCACTGGTTTAAATCATGTTGGGGAAAAAAAGCCTAGTGATTTGGGAAGAAATGATGCTGGATTTCTAATTCTTTTCTTAGCAAAATAGGGTGGGATCAATCTTTTAAATGTAAAAATTTGAAACCATAAAAATCCAGAGAGGAATAGAAAATTAAAAGAATAATTCTTGATAGAGGAGATTGTTTCCAAGTCAAAAACAAAACCCAGAAGCCATACAAAGATACTTTATTTTAACTGTATAAAATTTATAAACCTTTAGACAGCAAAAAATATTATAAAGAATATTTTAAAAGGTTAAGAAGAATAAACGAAATAAGAAGTGCTTGCCCAATGTCAATTCTTCCAAATGAATCTATAAATTTAGGGCTAAAATAAGATACATGTTTAACCGGGAGTGTGGTTGTTGATTTTTTTTCTGATTTTTTATGTGTTGCTTTTAAAACCATTTATTGAGATAAATACAAGGTTACTTTTATAGACTGCTTATCATATCTCATAGCATATAAAAGTATCTTTAGTATTTCAAATGTCTCCACCTGGTCATGTCAAACATCAATTTTGTTTTAAGAAGCAATAGACTGATGTAATTCTACAGTATCCAATGAAATGGAAATTATATATTTTTAAAGAATTATATTAAAACTATATTCTGCAAATACTCTGCTAGGGATTGTAATTATATAAAATTAATTATAATCAGTTAACAAGTGACACTAAAATGACCTCAACCAGAATTCTTACAGAGAGCAAATATATATGTTGTCCTTTTGGGCTTGTGGATATTCATGGTTTGGCTGCTGTAAAGCTGAATCAAACCTGCATAGCACCCTGGATCCCTGAGTCCGCACAGCTGACACATCCTACTCCCCTACCCCCTGGGATCCCAGCGATGCCTTGACCCTCTCGGTCTTGGGCTGACTGTGGAACAGTAGATGCACAAGGGCCACTGGAAAGTGCTGGATTTCATAATCTGTTTCAGCCGATTTTTGCCTGTTGAAACCATTTTCTTTTCTTAGATGGTTGAATGTTCTCTCAGTTGACAGAAATGCCAACCAACTTTCTTGAGCTATTTTTTCATCAGAGCTCATCCACCTTTGTTAGAAGGAAATAGTGTTTTCCTGTTGTTTCTCCAGTGCTTTGGCCATTTTCATGAAGGAGTCAAGGTTTTGATGTATAAAGCTAATGTTTTATACACTTTGGGAACTTTCTCTTCCAAGAGGTAAATTCCATTTTCTGCAAAGTTGCATTTCATGTTCTTCGTGATGTTCAGGCAGTATTTGGAATTTCAGCTGAAGATTTCATTCTACCTTCAACCTGTGCATTTTCACATGGTAAAGATGCTTATTCTGGTGGGAAACTTCTGATATGAACCATAACCTCTCCGTTCACTTAATTTATTTCACATAACTATTTTAAATATTCCTTGTTTTTTTCTTTCAAATGTTTTCAGGAAACATTTAACAGCATCAATAAAGTTCTTCATACTCACTTCTGACTGATAATTTGGGTGTCCATTTTCTGATTTGCTCTGTCTAATTCCTTGTTGCCATCATCTGGGTAATCTTCTCTAAACAGAGCAGGTAAATGTATCTTCTTGAGTATAGTACATCAGATTTTAACTGGCTCCATTTGCAAACTGTTCCCTTTGCATGTTGACATTTTCAAGCATTCTTTTCTGTTCCTTCATTTCCTGAACTCTTTCCTTCCACTGAACATCCTCTTAGGCAAGTAGCTTTAGGCTTTCCTCCAGTTTAGTGTTTTCATAAAAACCATAGCTTCCCCCCCACCCCCCGACATTGTTCTACAAACTTTTAAGATGACCTTAAGATATTTTTGTCCTCAGTCACTTTGGATTAGGGAGATTTTGATGCCTCTTCTAGTGACAATATCTGCCCTTAGAGATGGACCATGATCACTATGTTGAATTAAAGTTTAGAGAGCTAAATTTTCTATTCTCTATGCAGAAGGTCTACAGTGTCCTCCAGTGAAAAGGTGGACCTGTTCTCATCCCTTATTATGTGCTACCAAACTCAGAGTTTGTAACATCAGAGGACTGGCCGCCGCTGTAGATGACTTCAACGCTTCAGAGGCTTCTGTAATTTGTTCTATATTTTCACTGACTTTGTGATATGTTCAATGTGGGCAGTAAAGTCATTGGCTAGCTTTTTTTGCCCTCAAAGTACGTTGTTGGCTTTTTTACTTTAACAACCTTCAAAGCAGCACAGATCAAAATTCCCAAGAAAAACTCAAACAGGCTTGGGCCCTGTGTCCATAATTCAGATAAGACCATCAGTGCACCCTGCAGCTGCTCCAGACTAGCTGCAAAAACTTTTGTGGCCATCAGCAGGCCTTCCATAGCTCCAAAGGACCCACATGCTCTGCCTCTGGCCAGTTGTTTGTGGGTAACAACTGCCTGCCTGGAACCTAAGAGTGTTCTAACCCTAGTACAAACAAGTACCTGACACTAGGACAGACTATCAGTGGGGTGGAGCAGATGAAGTTTTATAAACTAGTGCTCCTTAATTTTGCTCTGGTCACTGCACAAATGGAAAGGGTTATTCCTTTTACAGTATATTGGAGGAAATGGAAAAGGCTGGTTACAGCAAGAGCAGAACAGCCCAGGAGTTGTGACTACTTTAGGCCATAACTGGCCCCCAGGAAATCTAGGGGTTCCAGGCAAAGCCATGCCATAACCAAAGCTATAGAATTGAGACTGAATAATCCTTGTTTTCCAGCCCTGATTCTGCCTCTTCAATAACTTCATAACACAGAGCTTCAAAACTATAACTAATATATGCAGCTCATAAAGCATCTTCCTGGAAAAGATCCTATTTTAGCCTGAAAATCCCTGAGTTTGTTAAATCTTTAACTAATAAGCTTAGGCAAATTAAATAGTTTGACCACGAAAACAAACTATTAATTTGTTGAGTTGGAATTTGAATCAAAATCATCTGACTTTAAGTGCATTTTAAAAAAAATTCTGTATTACTTAATGTGGACACCTTTCTTACTACCTCTTCCCATCCCACTTTAAAAACAAAGGAGTTTGAGAATATGACTGAGGTCCATTCAACTCAAATATTCTCCAATACCATCATCATTCTTTTGTCTTTTAACACATAGGAAACTGACCATTTTTGTTATATATGTTATTCACCCATTTATTTAAGAGCACTAATGGAACAATTTAAGTTTTAATGTTTGTAATTCATTCCTTTACTCCTTTTAGTACCAATTTTCAAAAGGAATATGGAGAAACTGTTATTAAATAGTAACTGAAACCTGCTTTTCCATCCATAAAATTTAGTCCATGGCATTATACTCAAGGGATGCTTTTCTAAAGGAATTGGAATAATTTAATAAATAAGTCTCAAGATAAATGATTTTATTTTTCTTGGTTATAAAATTTTCTTTTGGTTATAAGTAATAAAATATATTGTAGGAAATGGTTTTTATTTTCAAATTTTATTCTTTTGTAAATCTGAAAGAAGTTATTAAGGCAAATAATTATTACTCGAGCATTTCATTACTATGGTTTCAGACCTACCATTTTTTATTAATAGAACTCCAATTGGGGATGAGCCTATTGTACTTTAATAATTTACTTCTAGTTAAATTATCAGACATATCAAAACTATAGAATGGAAAAATATATACAGGAAAGTCAAAATTTTCATCCAAGCAATTCTTTTTTTTTTTTTTATTATGGGTAAAAATCAAAATTCTCACAATACATACAAACATCCAAGCAATTCTTGATCCTTTTTTTTCCTCTCTCTTTTTGCTTTTAGGAAACAAAAAACTGTGATTACAACAAATTCGAAATTATGAAATCTTACAGAAAGAACTAAGTTTTATTTTGTGATTAATATCTCCCAACCACCTTTGTATATTCGTATATAGTGAAGGATGTTTGTTTAAAATTATAAGAATGAGCACTTAGAAAATAAAAACTTAATCTATACCTTCCAAACAGTGTGTGTATGTGAAGCGGGGGCGGGGGGGATATTAAGAAGGGAGAGTCCTGAGAGGGCTAAAAAAGGACAATATATGAATTTCCAATAGCCCACTAAATTGGTACAAAATGGAGGGTGTGCATGTGGAGGGTACGGATATGGGTATTTTGGAGAAAGAGAATCTATAATTTTTGCAAAAGTTTCAAAGGCCTCTATAACCCACATAAATTCAAGAATAACCAACTTGCAGATAGCTATGCAAATTATCATTTGATCACCAAATGCTAAAAAGAAATCCTATTATTATAAATTATTGCCTTTAAAATTATTAAATAAGTAATAGCAATGTCATTTTTCTCTATGTTTTTATTATTAACTTTTAGTTGTGGTCAATGAAGGAATCTAGTGATGCTGATAGGACTGGTATATATCAGACTTTCCCAATCCATGCCAAGTAACCTCAATAAAACTAGTTTACTTATTATGAAAATTCATCATCAAGACATGTCTGTTTATCTTCCCTTTCAATCAGATAACCCTCTTAGATCAATCTATTTAGGAATTTGGGGCACTGTTGAGGCAATAATCAGTGCTAGAGCAAGAGTTGAATGTACTTCATCTCTTACCAAGTGGAATTATTTATTTTACCCTATTCCTTTCCACAAAACATTTTGAGTTCTACCTGTCTTATACTCCCATTACTAGAGACCACTGGAGACTCTACATCCAAGGACCAAATTTGAAAATGGCTTCTGCTCTCTCATGACACTCTTATTTCAAATGGAAAAAAAAGGTTGAATTATTCCAGATATGACAGTTTTAGAACATCCTTTCCCCTCTCTTACTGCCTTCATTATATCCATGTTTGTCTATTGGTCTCAAACATCCCCTCCAGTCCCATTCCCTCCATGGGTTTTAAGCTCTTTGAAGTCAATCTTTCAAAGGATATGTTTTATTTCTCTTTACACTCTAAATTCCCCTGGATCTATCATAGTGCTTTTATTTTATTTTTAAAGAAGCTTTAGCTTACATAATTGTTACATCAAAAATATAGGGATTCCCATATATCCCACCTTCTCCCCCCTCACATTTTCCTCTATTAATAACATCTCACATGAGTATGGTACATTTGTTACAATTGATGAACAAATATCAAAGTATTGCTACTAACCATGGTTAATGGTTTATATATGGTTTACATTTTGTACCATACACTTTTATAGGTTTTGACAAAATGTATAATGGCCTGTATCTCTCATTACAAGATCATGCAGAACAATTCTAATACCCCAAAAATACCTTATAGTTCCACCTATTCTTCCCTCCCCTTCCCCTCAGAACCTACAGTAACCACTAAGTTTCAGTTTTTCTAGAATAAGGTTGATAGCCACATGCATTAATATTCACAGCTTGACATACTGGTCTGTTTTCTTTTATTAGGCACTGCCTATGTACCCCAGAGATTCTTGCTTCTCTGAGAACATAACAGGACTTCCCAGAATGGGAGTCTAATATTTTCTTGTTTATTGTATGGGTCTCCAGCCACTGAGATAACACACTATGACAAGATGAATACTTATTTACTCATAGTGCTTTGTATATAGTAGAAGTTCATTGAATGTATATTGTATAAAAACAAAGGAGTTGGACTAATCCTTGCATTTTAGAGCATACCTTCTACTTTTTCAATATAAAAACAAAAACCAATCCTAGATTACATACATCTGGTGAGTATCTGGCAATATTCTATTGCTGATCTATGTGTTCTAAGAGGTTCAAGACCACCGCCACCATCAGAGGAGTCCCTCGGGCCTGTGAGTTGGAGCTGTGTTGAGAGAGGAAGCTGGAGCCAGAGGAGCTGGGCAGATAGTGGTAATAAGCATTAATAATGTCTTTCATCTCTGAGTGGAACTACAATGGCTTCAGCATTGTGCTCCACTTCTAGGACTCTACAAAAAATCTGGAAAACTTGTGTCCTTGGGTTTGGACAATGCAGGCAAAGCCATTCTTGTACACATGCTCAAAGATAACAGATTGGGCCAACATGTTCCAATGTTACATCCAACATCAGAAGAGTTGACAATTGCTGGAATGACTTTTACAACTTGTGGTCTTGGTGGACATGAGAAGCATGTCAGGTTTGGAAAAATTATCTCGCAGCAATTAATGGAGTTGTCTTTCTGGTGGACTGTGCAGATCATTCTCTCCTCGTGGAATCTAAAGTTTAACTTAATGGTTTAATGGCTGATGAAACAATAGCCAATGTGCCATTCCTTATCTTGGGTAACAAAATTGACAGAATAGATGCAAACAGTGAAGAAAAACTCCTTGAGATATTTGGACTTTATGGACAGACCACAGGAAAGGGGAATGTGACCCTGAAAAAGCTGAACGCCCACCCCGTGGAAGTGTTCATGTGTCATGTACTCAAGAGACAAGGCTTTCCCAGGATATTGACTGATGTTTGGATGGTGAAAATAAAAGTTTTACTTCTCTGGACTGATCCTATTCACAGCTTCCTCATGAACTTTTCTAATAGAACAAGGAAAGTTCTCCAACCACTTCTGGCATTGAGAAGCCAGGAATCTGTTCAGCTCACTCTTCGCCCAGTGGTGACACATGCTCTGCTTCACACTGTTGGGAGGTAATGTGGTCCCATGTGCTAGTGCAGGTCTGCATCCTGGGACTTGGAAGCTGGTAGGATTTGCCGAGTAAAGCCGTGTGCCATCGTGGGGCACCTGAAAAGAAGAACATGTCTCACCACTGTTTTTGATTTAAAAGAAAGTGATTCTATTTTTTTTTTTTTTTAAAGAAAGTGTTAATGTAATTGGTATCCGTCCTAACTTTTTGAGTTCATGATTTACTTAGTCCAGAGTTTTCTATTCTTCTTTTTTTAATTTAATGAACAGCATTTAGATATTTCATAAAATTACGAACAGATACACATTGAGGCCAGAGCTCAGCCAGGTGAACTGACTCCTGTTGAAGGAGCAGGTTGGTGAGAGGAGCCCCCTGAGCTCACCTGTCTCTGTAACTGCCGAGTAGTGGGTGGCATCCCTTTATGGGCAGAGAACTAGGAAAGGGGCAGAGGGACCCTGGCCTTTGCAATTGGGCAGGTTTCCATTGTGGTGAGTAGGGTCATTCGTTATCAAGGAATGTGTAGCAGATTGTTAACTAAGGAGTTAATTATAGAATGGGTCATTGTTATTGTTTATAAAAGTAGGAATTCCAACCAGTCTCTGCTTTAATACTGTTGTGAAATTTCATTTTTCCTTATAGCACCTTTCTTATTTTCAGTTATAAAAAGCAACTTTTGCCTCATGAAAGAGTTGAGACTGATTCCAGGTAGCCTGTATTGTTGCATACTGCAGATGTGTCTCAGTTACTTTTGCACATATTTTAGGGAAAATTTTTTCTGAATAAGAGTAAAACACGGCAAAGTTAACAGCCTGAGGGCTCTTAATTCTGTGAAGACTAAAAATCCTGGTATTGTAACAATTGTTTGAATCTAGGAAAGATCACTAGTGAAATTTCCACTTTCAGAATTTGTTTTCTTTCATTAGGCTGGTCCTGAGCTCTTTTTCTCATCTTTTTTCTTTATCAATTATCTATTTTTTGGTATTTGAAGTAAAGGTTAACATTTGTAGCTTTCCTAGATTTTTTTTCATATGAAATTGCCCTTTCCATTCCAGAAATAAGCTGGGGAATACATTAATCCAAGAACTTCTATAGAGCTTTTCCTTTTAAGCCAGCACCACTTCTTGTTGGAGAGCAAACACCCGGTATAAAAGTGTCAGCATCCCCAATAGTGTGCATGAGGATTATTTTTATAGCATTGTTTCTCCTAATGCCAATTGTGAAATTGGATTTTCATTATCTTAACCTAAGTTTCACCCTCATAGTAAAAGATGAAGGGATTGGATAAGGTCTTAAGATGGGAGGCTATCTTTATTCATTTTTCCTTTAATGAAAGGTTAGAGGTAGTTTCCTCAAAATTGAAAATTGTGATGATGATGCTTATTTGCAGAGATTGAACTAAATTTAGTGGATTCCTGCTTCTGGTGGAGGATACGGAAAGTATGGATAACATATTCCTGGGGATGTGAAAGTGTCATTCTTTAATTGGATTTCTCATTTTTAGTCCTGAGTACTGCAATCTTGGTGAAGAAGACCAGGTACTAAATGCAGAGACTCGATGAGGTTAAGTCTGGAAAAAGGATGTGTGCTATTTATTAACAAGGCATAGCTGGATAAAGTCAAAATTGTTGGTTTGGAAAGGGGATAAATCCTTAAGTGAACAAGTCTACATAACAAATGAACTGGGTAGTTGACTTGCATACCTTTTCTTTCTTTTAGCTAAATATTACCCATACATCTCTATCCAGAGACATGAAAAGTATGGTTGCTTCAGTGTTAGTTTTCTTGCTTTTTGTTTCTTTCCTATTTGTCCCTAATCACATGTAGCAAGCTAGAAAACTATGAGAAGCAGCTTTTTGTGAAAGTAGTTTATTTTGACCACTGGAGAAAGAGGGGATTGAAAAGTCAAGTAGCACCAGTATATTTCTTGCCCCCAAAGAACACTATTCCTATAATACTATATTAGAAAGAAAATGCTGTGAAGAGCTCTGCTCCAAACAATGAGGATCAAAGCTTTGTAGAGGAACTCCCATGAATTGAGACTTTTCATTTTGTTTTATCAAAGTGCATATATGTCCTAGTTCAGGAAACGTAAAACTGTCTTTTTCAAAATAAAGTCATTCTGTATCCTAAGCATTTTAATTAAAAAAAAAAAAAATTTTTTTTTTAAATAAAAAAAGCCAACCCTAGGGTAGGGAGAGTCCGTGGAGGGCAGGGGTTAAGGAGGGTAGAGGCAAGCATGAGATTTTCACAATTATCCTGTTGAAAACAAGCAGCACCTTCATATCAGCAGAGATTCTCAAGCTTGACATAGACTGGAGGTTGGGCCCCACCCAGGATACGTCTCGTGTTACCTACTCTCCCATGGAGCATAATTGTTGTGGCTTTCCAGAAACACTCTCTGTCCTCTCATATGTCCAATTCAGGTAATATCATGATGACATAATAAAGGTGTAAGCATGTTACATTGAATTCTCTAATGGATCCTTTCTTCTTCCTTTACCTGATTAACTTCTCTTTCCATTTAATTGAAAACATTTTTCATGGAAAGGATTGGAGTTTTTCTTCATATCTCTTCTCGCCCCTGACCCACTTCTTTGAATTATTTTTAAAGTACTAGATGTTCTAGGTAGTTGGTCTTATCTCTTTTCTTTAAGTTTCATCTTATTAACAACAGAAGAATGTGTTTGCTTTTATTTTTGTACTCTAAGGAAGGTAAGTGTTATTAGAACAGTATTGAATAAATGAAAGCATTGAGTGTACTCGTGGCTGCTTCCAGGAGCCATGCATAAGTAAGTTTATAGTTCTCAGAGAGCGGAGGTTATGGATGGGGATGACCATCCCCCAAAATGTATGTTCCAGGAGGATGTCCTCTTTGTAGTGACTCAAAAGTTCAGGTCCTTGAGGTCATGATACTCAGGCAAATACTATTAGAATACTTTTGTATGTGATTGTCTTCTTTATAAAATTCCATTTTTCAAGAGAATTATGTTGCACAAATCATTTTAATTAGAATTTGTGAGGGCATTCTCAATTAAATGAGTTTTTTGACCCAGATACTACCTAATATGCCTTAGAAGTGTATAAAGCAATTGCTTCTGAAAATTCATTTATTTTTAAGACTGCCCTCATCAATGAGAAGCAACTGAAATTTACATAAGCTCTTAAATTACATAAACAGAAGGACATTCAAGAGAGCTAAATATAATTTCTTGCTGCCAAGACATACAATTATAGAGCAGCTTCTCTTCTGCAACACAAGAATTAATTTGAATTAAACTCTTGCAACTCCTTCCAATTTGACTCTATCACATGCAATGCTATTTTGGTGTATTCTACAGAGGCTGAGATGGAAAAAGAAAGATGAATTGCATTTTAGAATATAATATTTTCAATCTCTAAGTATCAACTGGTAGTAGTTATCCTGTGCACAATTCTTAAATATGCAAATAAATTAATTTTTATAAATGTAGACACCAGTGTAACTACCATACAGATCAAGATATATAACATTTCCAGCACTCAGGAGGCTCCCTCATGCCACTCCCCATGTTAACTCCCAAAGGTAACCCTTATTATTACTTCTGTTGCCATGATTAATTTTTCCTATTCTGTTTTCATGTAAAAGGAATCATGTAGTAAAAAAAAAAAAAAAAAGGAATCATGCAGTATTTCTTATTTGGAGTCTGCCTCATTTTGCTGAACATTCTGTCTGTAAGATTCACCTAAGTTCTTTTTTATAACTGTTCAGTATAAATACTCTATAATTTATCCATTCTACTATTGATGGACATTTGAGTTGAACCTCATTTGGGGAAATTATGAATAAAGCTTCCGTCTATGTTTTTGGTACATGTCTTTTTGTGGATTTAATAATTATGATTGTTGAATACATTCTCAGGCTCATATTCATCCTGGATCACAGGGAATATGCAGGTTGAGTTTTAATATATGTTGCCGAAAATTTTTCAAAGTGGTTGTATGAACTGACACTCCCACCAACAATGTAAGAGTTCCAATTGTTCCACATTTTCACTATCACTTTGTATTCTCAGTTCTTTTTTTTTAAACCATTCTGCTATGTATAATGATATCTAATTGTAGTTTTAATTTAATTAAACTACATCAGTTTGCAACTCCTGTTCTCTGAGAATGTTGAACAAATTTTCATATGCTTATTTGACTATTATAATGCTTTTCTTTGATTGCCATAATCACTCAAAAATTCTATTTGACCCTCAGTCTTTTAGTACCTCTTAATTTTCTTATCACTTTTTCCTTTTTGCTAGCTGTTCCCAGATTAAACCTGGACTTGAAAAACCTACTAATCACTCCAAGATGAACCCTCTAATATCAGACTGTAGGAGTCAAATTTTCAGAACAGAAAATGATTGTCTTTGTGCTTGTGGTCTAACTTATACTAAGATGTTTTTAATAAGAGGCTTAGGCCTAATGAGTTGTCTCTCTTTGGGTAATAATGGCAAATAGTAACAAGAAAATGACTTACTTTGTTTTGCTTTGCCAGAATCCTTTTGTCAATTTATAAGACAGAAGAGATGGTACAATATTTTTACTGCTATGGTTAAATATATATTTATTAAGATTAGAATGAGTTGCTTTCAGACATAAAGCACTTCCATCATGAAAATTTGTGCTAGCAGAAACTTATAGCCATCTGTCAGAGAATGAGAATGAATTTTTGCATTTAATTGTAAGTTAGATCAGTTATATTCTAAGTTTCCTTCAAATTCTAAGGTACTTTAATTCTAAAATATGGAAACTCTTTATGACAAAAATATCAATACTGTTCATTTTCACAATACCATCATATTCATTAGTACAAGTGATCTTAATAAACAACTCTGGGCAGAAAGCTTATAAAATTATTATTTTCAATTTATGGATAAAGAAAATAGTGCCCTGATATTGATCTGTCTGGTGAGTGAAGTGGGAGAGTCTGGAAAACGATGCAGTTTCCCTGGCACAGGTCCTGTTTTCAGCAAGCACATCTTGAGGACTAGAGTTTATAACCTCAGAGGACAGGAATAGTAAAGAGACATGCAGACACACATGAAAGAGCTTGCTCACATGCTCACATACGTTTGGAGGATTTACAGGAAAGGAAATGTATAGTATGATATGGGATCATATGCAAAATATAATATAAATTAAAAAGTAGTAATTAAGGTTTGGGTTAACATGACTCTCTCAGGAGTTTGGGGGAAGATAAATCTGATGAAGAAATACAAAGAAAATAGTTTTAAGCGGGAATGAGTGCAAAGGCTAGTGCTAGTAGGTGATTGACATCTTGTGAGCATCCCATTGGCTATCTATTCTGGGCAGGAGACAGAAAGTGAAGTCTTTACTATACACTCGTAAAACTCTTGGTACACACCTCCTACATACCTTTTCCCTAAAGCTAGAGAGAATGTAAATATCAGTGACAAGTTCTTAAGTGTTTAAGAGGAAATAGGAGAGAAAAGTAAAAGAACATGGCCATTAATCATTCAACCAAACTACTGTCATCACACAGACTTTAAATCAGTTACTTTGGATAAAAAAAAATTCCCGAATCTTAAGCATGGGCTTGGTAACGTAAGAAAAGGTATTGGGCATTATTTTCAGTTGCAAAACTCAGTTTTCCCAAGAGCTCTTTTGCGCTGTCTGCATCCATTGAAAACCACATGGAAAATCCTGTGCATTTTTAATTGTCTTCAGCGTGACTTCTGTTTTATCTCTTGCCAAGTCATGACCACCTGTGGCTCTGTCTTGGCAGCTCTGTGTTCAATAGGCCAGACAGCATGTGCACAGGAAGGGCCTTCTAAAGCCTAACTGAAAAGCAAACAATTCACATGACCAAGGTTCTGATAATAAAAATTTGCTGAATACATAATTTGATATGTTTTGCTTTGAGTAGACACACTAGCCAATGCTTTTTTTGGCATCACTGCTGAAGATTTTTGCACACAAACAATTAGTTGCAAGTTGTTTGATTTTCCACACAGGAAACTGGGCACAGAACAGCCAGTCCTCTAAAGATATTTCTTCTCTTTTCCTATTGTTTTCATTCTGTTAAACACTGGCCATTAATACATTAATGGGCCAATAAATGGATTTGGGACCCTTCAGTGGTATAACATTCATCGTCCCTAGGCCCTCCCTAGACCTAGTTCAGTGGTTTTCCAGATTCATCTAAGGTGCAAGATGTGCCTAGGTGACTCTGTAAATCTGACCAAACAGAGAGTGTGAAAGCAAATAAGTAGATGAGATGCATATTGGCTTATTCTATAAGATTCTAAAGGATACCATATATTTCATCTCTTTTTAGCAGTCTGAAGTAGTGTTTATCTTTTTAAATGGTTTCTTGTGTACTCTGAATACTTACGCTAAATGTGGCCTGACTGCTAGTCAATTAATTGACTATTTAATATGGGGCCTCAATTATACTCACCTGTTAAATGAATGGGTTGGAGAATTGATCCTGAGGTCCTTTTCAGTGGTTCTCACTCTGGTCTGCATGTGGTATTTACCTGGGGAGCTTTAGAAAATGCTGATGCCCATGTTCTACCTCCAGAGACTCTAATTTAATAGTCCTATACAGTATAGAGTCTGCGCAGGAGAATACAGGACCTTGGCTACACAGTAGAATCACGTGGACAGCTTTTTAAAAAGTAATGCCCAGTCTGCAGTATTTTTAAAGCTTCCAGGTGATTCCAGTGTGATGCCTGGGCTGAGAATTCCTGCTCCAAGACAATACCATTCTGTCACCTGACAAGTAATTGTAAGGAGATCTGTGGGTACAATGGTGCTGCACAGTGTATGCATGTATGATTGCTCATACCAGCTAGGCTGATTAAATTTTGCAGCCTTGCATAACTCTAAGCCAGGGGTTCTTAAGAAGGGGTCCATGAGCTTGAATTGAAATTCAAAGAAACATTATTCTTCTGGGGACGTGTTGGTGCAGGTGTGATATATTTATTAAATAATAAACAGTATAGTGTGGACTTAGTAAGGGGTCCATGGTTTTCGCCTGACTGACAAAGAGGTCTGTGGAACAAAAAAGTTTAAGAAACCCTGCTCTAAGCAAACATTATTATTCATCCATTTATTAAGAAAACATTTACTGACTAATCACTACATGCTACACTCTTTACTCAGTACACATAATTGTATTTTTAATGCTGCCACTTGCATTAAAAGATTTCTCGAATCACAAAAATTGGAACTATATTTAATACTTCATATTATGGTACAAAACTAAAAGCTCATATGAAGAATATGCATAATCTTTGACCTGCCAATATACTCCTAACACTTTTCCAAATAATAAAAAAACACAGATATTCATGCAGGAATATTTATCAAAATTTTTGCAAATAGCCTAAAAATCCAAATAATAAAAATACACAGATATTCATGCAGGAATATTTATCAAAATTTTTGCAAATAGCCTAAAAATCCACAAAATTATAGTACAGCTACACAGAGTACTTACTGTGTCATCTTAATTTTAAATCTTTAATTATGATATAGAAATATTTCTAAGATATATACTCAAGTGAAATATATAATATAATTACATATACACATATACACATACATATATATCTATATATAATATATACATAAAATACATATATACGCATACATCCATACCTATATCTATTCCTATACCTATACTTATTCATGGTCTGGATGATTGTGTAGCAAAAAGATAATTGCTTTCCATTGGGGCTAAGAATGATTTGAATTTCATACGTTTTTTTTAACTTATTTATAATTAAAATTACTCTACAATGAAATTGTTCCTTATATTAAAATTTCAAAATTCCATATGAGAACAAAAATCAGTTAAATGCTGAAACTAGTTTGATTCTATTTAACACTTATGTGGCATTAATTTTTTTTTTTTTTTTTTTTTTTTTAAAAATTAATTAAAAAAAACCTACTAATTAGCCCATAAATTCTCTTGTGATTAATGCTGAGAGAGAGAGAGAATGAGAAAGACAGAGAAGTGTTATAAGTTTTCTGGCAAAGCCCAGAATAACAGTGAGTTAGCAGGGATTGGAAGAGGTAATCTGAGGGAAGGGAAAGATTTATGGCTCTAACCATTGTCTAATTGATATGTTTTACAAGTGATTTTTTTTAAAGCAAGCACTGTGTTAGCAGAATAATGGTCCCCCAAAGATGTCCGTGCCCTAATCCCCAGAATCTCTGAATATGGTATGTTACATGGCAAAGGAAATTAAGTTTCCAGATGGAATTAAGATTGCTAATCAGCTGTTGTTGAGATGGGAGAGTAGTCTCTGTTCTCCAGGTGGATCCAATATAATTACCTTTGTAATCATTTGTAAGTGAAAGAAGGAGGCAGGAGAATCCGTGTCAGAGTGAAGCAGCTTGACTCCATGGTCCATACATAGTTGGTTTTGAAGATGAAAGGGGTCCAAGAGCGAAGACGTTCAGGCAGCCTCTAAAAGTTGGAAGAGGCAAGGAAACGGAAAGGAGTGCAGCCCTGCCAATACCTTGATTTTAGCCCAGCAAAACCAGAACTGTAAGATAACGTACTTGTGTTTTTAAACCACTGCATTAGTGATAATTTGTTACAGTAGCAATAGGAAAACGGACATAAGCCCTCACGTGATATATATTGTGAAAAATATTCCTCAAAGTGCTAACATTTTTGGCTTGCTAGGAAACTGCTTTCTTAACCATTTTTCTACTTCCCTCCCCTATTCCCAGTTAGATGGAAGCTCTTTTTTTTTTTTTTTTTTTAGTGTTAATTTTTTAATGCCAATACAAGACTGAAAATCTAAGGACATGAAAAAAATCTATGTAACTTTTCATAATTATTTTCCTTATCTCACTAATTTGAGACCAATGGTTTAGTAATGCTTTACTTCCCCCACCCCCCTGTAGGGGTAAGAAGGAATGGAGAGAGGCATAACAGATGAGGGGTAGAGTTGGGGGACGTAGGGGGAGGTTGAAAAGAAGCAGAAAAAGAGAGCAATAAGTTCAGTAAATACTTCTATATTAGCCAACTTTGGGAATAGTACACTAACTATAAGGGGTTATATCCCACAGTTAATTTAACATAATAATGCCTGTGATAAATTTTAAGATATTGAATCATTTGCTAAATATCCTTAAGTGCATGCAAAACATGAGTTTTGAAGACAAAATAAAGTTCTAAAGAAATAAAATTTCCAAATAAAGTCTTAGCTTAAAATTAAAACAAACAAACAAACAACAACAACAAAAACTCAGAAGCTAGTTAATAATTTGACATGATAGAACCTCCAAGAGACATTGTAGCAAATCTTGCCTTTGAGAAGTCTCTTAGGCCTGACTTCATACAGGTATATCCCTGAGCCTGGAGTCAGCAGGGTATACAGTCCAATTCTTACTGTGGCTTATATATGCTTCTTTGCTAGACCTCCCTGAGTCCCAATTTTCTCATCTAGGGAATGATGATGATGATGATGATGATGATGATGAGAATCATAAAAATAATAATGCCAGCAATAGTAAGCTCATGTAAGTGCTTTTTATATGCAAGGTACTTTACTTACATTAACTAATTTATCCTCATAACAATACTATGAGGTAGGTCCTATTATTATCCAGATGAAAATACTGGTTTACAGAAGTAACTTACAGACAAGGAACAGATAGGTTAAGTAAGTGGCCAAAAGTCACATATTTAGAAAGTGGCAGAGTTGGAACATGAATCCAAGGAGATCCCTGCAAAGTCAGTACTTTTAACCACTACTCTATGACATCATCATCTCCTCCTTGGGTTGTCATGGAAACTTTATTAGATAAATATAATGGACAAAGGGTAGCATCTTTTCCCCGTTCATCCTCCTTTCTTCTTCAAAAAATTTTTTAAGACAAAAGAAGAAAAATATCATTTTCTTGTATTGAACTACCCACTGAATTAAATTTTCTTATCACATTTCCTAATGTTAAAATCTAATTACACATGTACCACAAACTTCCCCCTAAAGCAGGCTTTCTCAATTTTGGCACTATTGACATTTTGGGAGAGATTATTATTTTGGGGGGCAGCTGTGTGCACATTGTAGGATGTTCAGCAGCATCCCTTGCCTCTACCCACTTAACACCTCCCAGTTGAGCAACAGAAAATGTCTCCAGATTTTGCCAAATATTCCGAGGGGAAGAAAAAAAAAAACATCTAACAACCACTATTCTAAAGAAAGAAAAATGGACGGATCTGATATGCAGATCATAGACTGTTAGAGCACTAGTTGTTGGATGCAAAGTTGGTTTTTTAAATTAGATGACACCTATTCTGGAAAATCTTGTCCTTTGCACATATTCTTTAAATGTCAATTTTCTTGTCAGTTCAATTTTTTACCTTTTATCACTTTGAGAAGGAAATAAGAGAAGGATTTGGAAAAACTTGACATTAGCTCTAATCTAGGAGAAGGAATTGGAAAACAGAGTAAATTGATATCCCTTTAAATTATTAGGTTACTATATCAATCATCTAGCCATTAAGCTAGCATAAAAACCAATGTAAAGCACTTATTAAAGAAGTTGACACACAATAAAAACTCAGTATGTTGGTTATACTATTTTATTATGTATCACCTCTTGACTGCTTGTGATAAGGATTTTGAGATGGTTAAGTTGAGGAAGATGATGGATCAGCAAAATCTGTATGTGAATAATTGGAATCTGACTATTAGAGACAAGAAAACATCTTAGGATCTAAAAGAAGGTTAGACTTAAGACATATTTTATGAATATATAAAACAAAACAGTATGTGCAAGAAAAAAAAAAGGCAGAACTGAATGCAATAACTGGAAAACAATTGAGATAATTTAAGATGGATGGAAAAAGGCTCAAGTACAGAAACCCCAGGAAAACATAAAAGTAGATAAATAAGGAAGCAGATGTAGCTCAAGTGGTTGAGTGCCTGCTTCCCACATTCAAGGTCCCAGGTTCAATTCCTGGCCTTGGTACCTCAAAAAAATATATGTCTATTACTACTAACTATAGTCCACATCTTACATATGGTGTATTTTTCCCCCAACCCACCCTATTTTTTTAAACAAATCAATTTTATTGATACATATTAACAAAGTATATAATTTATACAGAGTGTACACAATCAATGGTATTTGATATAATCACATAGTTGTGTGTTCATCACTTCAATCAGTAATATTTTGACGATGCTCTTGCATAGTTTGTAACAAATGTTTCACAACAATGCAAGGTGTAGGTGGAGGGGTGATGTATGGGACCCATGTATGATGTTATTTTGTAAGTTCAAAACTTTTACTATACACTTATTCTTTATGTATGTTCATGTATGAATGATATACTTCAATTTAAAAAAAAGAAAAAAAAAAGCCTTTCCTGGCCAACCAAAATTTAAAAAGATAAATAGTAACAGAATGAAATGAAGAAAGGGGAATTTTAACAAGGTGATATTAAAGAAGATAATCTTAGTCTTTGATATGTTTTTTTATACACCACAAGGAAAGAGACATAAAATTCATACATAGAAATTCTTAAGTGGGGAAGAATTGGATATTATTTTAGATAGCTTTAATTAGACTGGATTTCTTTGGATAGCTGTCTTGAAAATGATTTTGGATGACTTCTCAGCAAAGCTAAGTCATGGGGACAAAAAGATTTCTGGGAAGCAAAATATTTTAAGAGATTACTGCTTTGGTATTAGATTTACTTGGATTTAATGAGTTCATGTTCTTTTGGTGAAGTTGGGTCAGCGCCTTTCATTGCTGAGGAAAATCTGCTATAAGGCAACAGAGTAATGACAGTCAGGCCTAAAATGCCACATGACCTTGTAGAAACCTTAAATGTCAAACAGTACAATGTGTTGAAACATAACTGGTAGACTAGAAAGGCTAAGGCTTTACATAAAACCTTTAATGTCAGGAAGTAATATATTATGAAATGTTACTCTCTCATTTTGCAAAATGAGACAATTGCAGAGCCATTTTCTATAAAATATTATTCTCGTCAAAAGAATATATTTCAAGATTCCTGACTAGCCATTAAAAAGGGGTTCAATTTCACTTACTCCCCAAATGGTCCTTTAAAAAGGACATACTAATCCTCTTTAGCTATCATGTTCCTAATTGATAATATTGTTGATAGGAAATGAGCTTACACTGTGATAAATTTGTTTCACATGTGAAAAAATTTTTCAGACCTTTTTTAAAATGGTGAATGTAAAATGATTGAGGGCACTGTTTTAGGGTAAAAAGATATTTCTGTAGCCAGTGTTAGTTGTGTGTTTGTGTGTGTGTGACATAAATATCTAGTTGATTAAAAGATTTTCACTGTATAATAACCCATATATATATATATATATATATAGAAATGCATTCTTTATTGTGACATTCTGAAGTTTATCTTGTTAAAATTTGATGCTTTATAAGTTTATAATTTTAATATAATAAGGAATAAACATTTTTTTTGTATAAATCCTTTATGGAATTATTTACTAATGCATAGATAAATGTCAAGAGACCATACACCTTTACTCTTTAGAGGACTCTTTATTATTATTAACACATGTGGAAATATCTAGTGACAAACTCAATAGCTGTGATAGCATACATAGCATTATGGCTTCCTTAGGAAATAATACCAACTTCTCAATCTAGAAGCTTTACTAGGGTTTGCTCTTTCAAATAATTTTGCAGAAATATCTTGTCTTCCAAATTTATAAACTTAGTAATACCACAAGATATGACTTGCTCTCTGGACCTTGACACAGGTCTCACAAATGAAATTTTACTGACCCTCAATTCACCTTAGCTCTACTCCATTGCACAGACTTCCTCATACAGTAAAAATGACTGAACACTCTTAGGTAGAAAGAACAGCAATTAAAACATGTTTTTGCTTATTTTTAAATGCATTATCAAAATCTTCAAAGACAGTTGAGACATGAGGCAATCCCATCTAAAAAAATGGAACTTAAGGTGATCTAGGCAGGTTTTGCTGGCTTATCTGCTCCAAATCTGCTTCAGGTAACCCCTAGTTAGTGATACTATTCTTATCAACCTACTCATATCTTTGAGATTTTATAGCAACATTCTCAGCAAGATATCTCTCCATACATTCCTTCATTCCTTCAATTCAATGTAGACAAATGTCTACCATCGTCTGATATTGCAAATACCTATTACAGAACTTTGTTACTGTAGAGGTCTGAGATGAAACAAAGTTGATCGAAGCCATTTTGACATGGGTTTATCATGGTCAAATTCTTTCCTTAGATTGTTGTACAAAATCAATATGGACTTTTTACCATAATAATCTTGCCCAATTGATAATATACTCCATTATAATAGCTTTAATATAAGAATCAATAATGAGTCACACAGATACTTTCTAATCTCTTCATGTAAAGAATTGTCTAATATGCTGATAAAAAAAATGGCTAAGCTAATAGTATAAATAACTTCTTAAAAAGTGTTCCATTAACATCACCCATTTGACACATTAGTAACAGTTGGCAATGGGCTGACATCTTTCGTCAAATGTCTCTGTGATCTACTCACTCAACAAACATTTTAAGACTCTGATACATGTGGATCCTTATTTACTTGCAATACTGTCCACTGAAATAATCATTCAATCTGTTCAAATAATATCTCCACTGTAATGGCACAGTAAAATGTAGCATCTGTATAGGCAGTGGCTCAAGGCCTAAGGGAATCAAGCACACAGCTGTGGAAACAATATTAAAATTCCTAGGGGAAGAGGAGGGGAGTCTGCAAAGACTAGGTGATTTAACATCCTCTTTTACTGTTCCATGGAAGATGAAAGACCAGGGCAGTTATATTAAAGAACAGAGTGGAGTCCAGCAGGGAATGAGACACTGTCTCTTTAGAAACAACCAGTGAGGAAAAGTCAACCCAAATAATGAAAATTAAAATCTCTGTACTGTGTGCTATTTAATGCTAATAAGAGGGTTTACAGGTCATGTGTGTTCTTAAATATTTATATTCTTGAGAATACAGGCAGGAAAGTGTGAAGCATATAAACGATACAGCGATATTTCCTGAAATCAGTTCACTTACTTGGAGAACCTGTGGAAAGGTGTACAGACAGAAAGGTTAAATAAGATATCACAAAAAGTATACTGCTGACGCAGACTGTGAGAATGTAACCAGTGAGTAAATACTAATGGTGCTGGTGATAAATACTTTCAAGAATTTGCTAAGGTCCTAAAAGGCAATGTTGTGGAGAGTTGTTATACCTAGATTTAGGCTTCTAAATCTCAGTGTGCAATTGATTTCCTATGAAATTCAATGCAAAATCCTGAACTCTCTTGAAGTTATGGCAGTAAACATTAAATTTCCAAAAAAGTAAGTAATAAAATGTATAATTGATCATATTTTTTTTCTATATCGAATGATTTCTCTGAAGGTGGTCTCCTAATATCCAACACTTTAATATGAATCCAATTCAGGAGTATATGCTAGTGCTTACTAGCTCTGGTACTGAAAAAAAAAATTTAACATTACATCCTTTCAGCCAAATGTTGCCATTGAATTACTTCTTAAACAAGATCCAATTCTAGTTACTATGTGATATTGTGCTGATATCAGCAGATTCTGATAATGGTAATTTACCATTTGCAAACAGTTTTCAATGAAAGAACAGAATGGAACCATGATACCTTCATATCAAGGCCTCTAAAAAGTTGAGATCTTAGCTTCTTTCACTTTTGAGACTCTCAGCATGCCAAACAGGATTTTAAAAAGTGTGGATTATTTAAATTGTTATATGTTCAAGTACAAATTGTTTAAGCTATAAACTTGGGTATAAAAAAGACTAAATTTTTATTTAGGCTAACGATCTCTATTTCAAGTCCTCATTTATTTTGATGACAGAAAACAGGGTCTTAGTCAACTTTTGATTTGTCTGTCATATTATAAACTTGAATATGATAAAAGTAACTTATGCTTCTATAAATCAACTTAATTTCTCTTTAGAGACTATTCTGCATTTTGTCAGAAAAGTCAATTATTAGTCAATCTAAGTTTAATTCAGGATCTTTGATCCTGTTTTATGGTGGCATCCTGGTTCTTGGTGTTTGTACAGCATCCTTACCTTGGGAAGAGGCATCTGTTCCTTTTCTTTGAACTTCTGTCTACATGGACATAAGCTGAGATGTTCAGTTTTCCATTTTGTTTTCTAGTGCCATCCCCACAAAAGTTGGCATCTGCTGAGATGCACTTGTTTTTACTTAGGCTTCAGACTCAAATCCATGCTGATCTCTTCAGACTTTTCCCTGATTTGTGACAATTTTTTGGGTCACAAAAATTTCTGGCCTCCCCGAGCCATCCTTGACCATGGACAGCCTTTTAATTATCACTCCTTTATAGCACTGGCATTTGAAATGGTACTTCTATACCATTGTAATACTTGAAACATTTTACAAGCTATCACTTTCCAAAAGAAACCTCGGTATCCAAGTCTGTAAGAAACTGAATACATTGCATAGTCTTCATCTCCTCTCCTTCTAGACCCAATCCTGTGAAGGGCCACTTCAGAGAGACCTGCATGAGCTCTTATTCTCCTGCTTCCTCTTCTGCCTCCCCAACTCTTGGAATTTTTATTAGGAAAACTGGCTATTATCATCATTTGTCCTTCACAAATATATTATTTATGGCAGATATTTGTTTCCTTTTATCTTTTTGTTTTTCTATTTTTTTTCTTTATTAAAGAAGTTGTGGGTTTGCAGAACAATCATGCATAAAATTCAGGATTCCCATATACCACCCTTTTAACACCTTGCATTGGTGTGGAACACTTGTTACAATTGATAATAGCACATTTTTTATAATTGTATTAACAACTATAGTCCATGGTTTAAATTAAGTTTCACTGTTTACATAGTGTAGTTCCATGGTTTTTTAAAATTTATATTCTGTTACCATATATACAACCTAGCATTTCTCTTTTTAACCACTTTCAAATATATATATATTTCAGTGCTGTTAATTACATTCAGTGTTGTGCTACCATAACCACCGTCCATTACCAAAGCGTTCCCATCATTCCAAATATGATCCCTGTACATTTTAAGCCTTAACTTCCCCTTGCCTATCCCTACCCCATCCGCTGAAAACTTATATTCCAGATTTTTACTCTATGAATTTGCTTATCCATAGATCAGCCAACTGAATCTCTCCAAGGTTCCACACATAGTGATCATCTCTACTTTAATAATCAGAAGAACTAGCAGGCTTGTGGTCTTCATTCATTTGCTTTATTTAATAAATATTTATGTAGTGCCTATTGTATACCAGGCACTGTTCTAAGTATTTTACAATATCTACTTACTTGACCGTACTTGACCATCCTAATAACCCTATGATACAGGAACTATTAGAATCTCTTTTTATAGATGAGGAAACTGAGTCAAAAAGAGGTTAAATAACTTTTACAAAGTCATAGAACTAGTTACAAAACCCAGGCAATCTGATTTCAGAGGCCAAGCTCTTAATCATTATACTTCTCTGAATCCTCATAAGTATTTATCCCCTGGGGAGCTCCTTTTATGGAATACTTCCATGCTTATTTCATTATCCCCTGCCTCCCTCCTCACCCCCACCAATTATAAACAAAGCTGTGCTGTAGAGTAATAACAGAGGACCAAGATGACACTCCATAGCACAGGGAACAATAAATACAGTCAATTCTCATTTGTCGTGGTGGTGTTCAGTAAAGTCATCATGAACATTAAGTTGGTGAATACTAAACTATTGCTCCTAGGTAAATACAGGGTTAGGTTCCTACAAGCCTCTGGTCATAAGATTTTCATCAGCCAATCAAAGCAAACCTTGTTTTATGTGTGTTTCTGTTTAAAGACATATTATTTAATATATATTGATTAACTTTGAACTCATGGGCATCAGCACTATAATTCATGTCTCAACAAAGCTTGTTGAACACGTCTATTTCTTCTGTCAGGCTCACTCGTCTTGCTTTTAAGAACACTAGACAGCTCTTCAGTACTGTGGTTGGGGCCATTTTAAACATTTTTAATCAACAAAAGGCACAAAAGTTCAAAACTGTGGCACTAAATATACTGGCAGGAGGACACTTGTTACAGTATGAGAGCTTAGACAAGAAGGCAGAGAAGTGCCTTGTTCCACCTCCACTGGCAACGCCTGTGTCAGGTAACTCAGATTTTTTGCCACACAGTGAATATGTGCAAATGCCTGCAAAAGAACCCCAAATATTGATTTTTGGGGGGTTACAAATAAATTTTAGCAAGTAGTTGAATTTTCAGATATGAAATCCACAAATAATGAGGATTGATTGTGTGAGTAAAACATGTAACCTTTTATAAGAGTTCCCAAGGCATCTCCATCAGTGAACACGAGGCATTTCCCCTCCTCAGGCTCCCAGTATCCCTCTTACTGCTGGTCCATTCCCATCTCCTCCATTTTTCCTCTCAATTCCTTTCTCTTCTCTGTTTGAAGCCCCTCATTCCTTCTCATCCACGCTCCCATAAAACACTCAAAGGTCTTTATTATTTTGAAAATCTGGTTGTCTCAAATCTCTCCAATCTAGAAGACACCTTGGAGGTGTCATCTTCCTTAGACAAAAGCCCATTAGTATCCTAAATATATAATCATAATAAACAATGAATCTCCTCCCCTGATAGTCTTATCCCACTCCCCTGATATAAAGAAATGTCAGTAAGCAATTCTCATGTGACATTTACTCATACAACATAGAAAAATATTAAAAAACATAAGTGATCAAGTAGCCCAGAGATAATACTACATTTTTCATGTATTTTATTCCTCTTCCTATGTATTTCCTTTTTTCTTTCTTTTTTCCCTTTCTTTTCTTTGTGTATTCTTCTGATTAGTATTTTGTGATAAGTTTCTGGATTTGGAATTAATTGGTCAAACTATGTGCATTTTTGTGGCTTCTGATACATGATAAATTGTTCTCCAGAAATGTTATAATGATTTAAACTCCAAGACTATAGTGATTTTAATAGTTAAAGTTAAGTGTCTCTGCAGGTTGGCATTTTGCCTTCCTGTAGAAGAGCTGCTTTTGTTAGGATTCAGTGGAATAATCTGCAATAATCATTCGTGCAGTATTGATGATCATCCTTGTGTTAGGTTAACCTAGATCTGGCAACCTGTTTGGGGAGAACTTATTAATGCTGTTTAAATGAAATATATATAACTAAGCTCAACAACTTCAACCTGTACTTTCTGCCTCCTGGAATTATTCCAGAACCTTACATCTATAATTATACAGAAATTCCATCTATTCTTGGAACAGCTCTCTTCTCTGCTTTCTGCTCAGGTTGTTTATACCTCCTGGGATGCTCTTTCCCTTTCCTCTAACACTATTTGAAGTCCTTCCCTTCTTATTCAATGCTTAATTTAAATCCATTTTCTTGCTAGAGCCTGCCTTATTTAGCTATTTAGAATCAGCTATTCTTTGTTCTATTTTACTTCCCATGATAATTTTCTCATGCTTAATTAAATATTGCCTTTTCAAAGTGTCTCCATGACTAGATTGTGGCTTACCAAGTAAAATAGATTATAAGTTATTCATTTTTGTATTCACAATATTCTATCCCAGAGCTTTCCATATAGTAAATGTTCAATAAATATTGAATAGAATTGAAATGACATAGTGAAGACATAATAGTATCTGACAGGCAAAATCCGTCCCTTTAGTTCTCTATCTGTCATGTCAGACTTGGGAAATAATTCCATATTGTTACATGGTATGGGGAAAGAAAAATTTCACAGTGAGAACTCATGAAAGCATGTGTTCCCATGGTCCTTCTATCAGCCTTCTGGGAGGCATGTGGAGGATGGTACGACTGGGGCCACAGCTGTGTGGATGTGTATGCTGGTGGAGGGACTCCGCCCCCACTTCAGTTGCTTTGCCTTCCTATAGTGCAGTACTGAGAACCACCTCATCAGTGGGCTGGTACATTTGGCACCATCCAGTCTGGATTTGGGGTGCCAGCTGTTAACAAGTTATTTGGGAATGCCAGCTGCCCAGAACCAGGTCACTTTGGGCCTGTGGGATGTTATGGCCACTCATCCTAGGGGAGGGGGAAGGAAGGGAGACACTGATCCCTTGGGAAGCTGTTTATAGATGCAGCTCTTACATTGGGGGATGGAGAGAAGCATTTGCTTCCCCTCTCCACCATCTAAGCAGATTCCTTGTCCAGGGAACCCAGATTAGGCTGTCAGGTCACTTTCAGATAATTCTACTCATTGTACCATCAATATCCTCCTTCATGTGGGATACCTTTGAAGCATACACAAAATCACCTGTTAGTTTCCCTTATGTTTCTCTGATTCGTTTTAGCAAACATTAAAGTGCTATTCCATGTCAGGTACTGTGGTAAGTGAAGGGAAAACAAAAATAAATAAAATAGTCTCTGCCCATGAGGTGCTTCCTGTCCAGTAGAACTCTGTTCTGAAATAATTAATTCAGGAAGCAAGTTTTGATATAAGATATAATTCTAGTTTGAGCATAAAATTTTAATTTTTTATTAGCCAAATTGTTTAACATGGAGAATAAGGCCAATTATTATAGATAAGATGGTAATATTATAAGAATTAATTATGCTAAATACCCATCTTTATGAATATAATACACCTTTTTGATACTCTCTTCTTAACCACAAAGTCCTTTAACTTTGAACTCATGCACTCTCCCTGGGGAGCCATTGTATAAATTCATGGGAGTTATATGTATACTTAGTCATTTCTGAAATGAAAACTAAAATCTTTAAGTATGTTACTCATTACTTACCCAAATAACAGTTTTTCTAGATTTCCAGGAGTTAAAATCATTGAGATGCAGGAGGACAAATCATTTTTGGTAATAAAACTTGATATACTAACACAAATTATAACACTGAGCTTAGGTGGGAAACAAAGCCACATTCCTGGAGCTGCCGCCCTGCCAAGTCTTTCAATGCTACCTGTTCCAGCTGCTCAGCGCTCCTCAAAAAGATCTCTCAGACTGAGGTGTGAGGATTTTCAAGAGCTCTTAAGAGTTCACTTCAAGAACTAACCTGATGCAAATAATCTCGCTGTCCTGAATTCATAATCAGGGTAAGCTAAACATTTGCTATATTAGAAACCATGCATGTGTCCCCAGACCTAGTTTTTCTCCCTAGGTCTGGTTTTTAGAATGCTGGTGATAAACCAAGCCTGATTGATTGTATGATCATCCTGTATGGGAAATGACTGTAACTCTAGGTATCTTTGGTCAACCTTAAGAGATATAGCAGGGGGGGCAGATGCGGCTCAAATGGCTGGATGTCCATTTCCCATATGAAGGGACCTGGGTTTGATCCCCAGCACCTCCTGGTAAAAATTTAAAAAAGAAAAATATAGAAGGCACGTGGGTCACCAGGCCCTGTGCACAGGTGTGCCGTCAGGCCCTGCAAATGGGTGAATCCCCAGGCCCCGAACATGGGTGCATCATCAGGCCCTGCGAGCAGGTGCGCCATCAGGCCCCACTGAACCACACAGCAAGATGATGACGTAACAGGAGAGGGACACATGGGAAAGCCAAGATGAGATGCACTGAAATACCAGGAACTAAGGTGGCGCAGGCGGTAGAATGCCTCTCTCCCACATCTGAGGTTTCAAGGATTGACTTCCGGTGAAGACAGGAGGATAAGGATGAGAAGAGAGGGCAGGAAACAAACACAGAGAATTGCCCAGCGAATGGACACAAAAACAGCAAAAATGGGGGTGGGGGTGGAGTAAAAATGGATAAAAATAAGTAAATAAATAAATCTTAAAAAAAAAAAAAAAACAGAACTAACCTGAGCCTGGTTATACTCTGGGTTGCACAAACTAACCGTTTTCTCAGGGCATCCAACAAACACATTTCTTGATTATTCCTGGGGTAGATTTACTAAAGAACATGATAAAAATCACTAAGATACTCAGGTACACTTGAGGACAAAGCACTAAGCAACACATGTCAACTACACAGGGTAAGTTTATTATCGTGATCAGTGAGCTTAGTACTTATAATTTAAAATATTCGGGCTTTGTGATCCCATATTTTACACCTCCGCTCCCAGGCATAAATGAATATCCTATTTTGAAACTGTCCCTAAGACTACTCCCCAACTTCCCAAAATTTCTAGGTGACTTTGAAATATGTTGTCCTTTGTTCCCATAATTCCTATGATGCAAGTGAAAGACTCTAGCATAATCGGGAATATAAGGGCAGAGTTGTCATCTTAAATATATTCCAAATCCATTCACCCAATAGACTTTCTATAAATGTTAGAAGATGAGGAGAATAGTGTGCTGAAATTAGCAAAGTTTGTAATGGCTGCTTTTACCCAAAGATATTGAAAAAAAAATTTTTTTTTTCTTCAGGAGGTGCCAGGGATTGAAGATTGAACCCAGGACTTCGTACATGGGAAGGAGGTGCTCAACCACTTGAGCTACATCCTTTCCCCTTTGAAGTTCTTTTTAGTTTTCGTTTTTTCTTCCACAACTGTCCATGTCCTTTACTAGTATCATTATTATTAGAGAAAATGTAGGCTTACAGAAGAATCATGCATAAAATACAGAGTTCCCATATATCATCCTATTATTAAGAACTGGCATTAGTATGATACACTTGTTAAAATTCCTGAAAGAAAGTTTTTATGATTATACTATTAACTATAATCTATCATTTACAAAAGAGTGTACCATTTGTGTTGTACAGTCTTGTTTTTATTTTAATTTTTACCCTAGTAACATATTCGACCTAAAATTTCCTCTTAACCACATTCAAATGTATAATTCAGTGTTGTTAATTACGTTCACAATGTTGTGTCACCATCACCATCATCAATACCAAAACTTTTCCATTGTCCCAAATATAAACTCAGTACATTTTAAGTCTTAATTCCCTATCCCCTATCTCCACCCCTTCCCCTAGCAACTTATATTCTAAATTCTGAATCTAAGAGTTTGTTAATTGTAATTATTTCATATCAGTGAAGTCATACAATATTTGTCCTTTTGTGTCTGGCTTACTTGTCTTCATGGTCCAACCATGTTGTTGCTCATATAAGAACTTCATTCCTTATAAATTCAATTGTGTGTATAAACCATATTTTATTTATCTATTCACTGGTTGATGAATACTTGGGTTGTTTCCATCTTTTTGCCATTGTGAATAATGCTGCTATGAACATTGGTGGGCAAATATCTGTTCAAGTCCCTGCTTTCAAATCTTTAGGTATATACTTAGAAGTGGTTTTGCCTGGTCATATAGTAATTCCCTACTTAACTTTCTGAGGTAATTCTGTACTCATCTTGTCTTCCACAGTGGCTGTACCATTTTACTTTTCCACCAACAATGAATAAGTGTTCCTATTTCTCAATATCCTCTCCAACAATTATATTCTGTTTTTTGGTTTTTTTTTTTGTTTGTTTGTTTTACTAGCAGCCATTCTAGTGGGTGGAAAATGGTATTTCACTGTGGTTTTGATTTGCATTTCCCTAATGGCTAAGAATATTGACCATCTTTTCATGTGCTTTTTGGTCATTTGTATATCTTCTTTGCAGAAATGTCTATTCAGCTCTTTTGTCCATTTTTTAAATGTGTTGTTTCTCTTTTATTGTTGAGTTGTAGGATTTCTTTATAAATTCTGGATGTTAAATCCTTATCAGATAAGTGGTTTCCAAATGTTTTCTCCCATTAAATAAGTTGTCTTTTGACATTCATGATAAAGTCCTTTGCACAAAGGTTTAATTTTGATGAGGAACCTTAATCTATATTTTTTCCTTTCACTGCTTGTGCTTTGGGTGAAAATTCTAGGAAACCATTGCATAACAAAAGGTCCTGAAGATGCTTCCCTTTGTTTATTTCTAGGAATTTTATAGTTCTGCTTCTTATAAGTAGGTCTTTGATCCATTTTGAGTTATTTTTGTATATAGTGTGATGTGTGGGTCCTCCTTCATTATTTTGTGTATGAACATATAGTTTTCCCAGCACCATTTGTTGAAAAAACTATTCTTTTCCCATTGAGTGGATTTGGCACCATTTTCAAAAATCAGTTGGCCATAAATGTGATGGTTGATTTCTGGACTTTCAATTTGATTCCACTGGTTTATATGTCTGTCCTTATGCTAATACCTTGCTGTTTTGATTACTAAGACTTTGTAAATAAGTTTTAAGGTCAGGAAATGTGAGTCCTCCAACTTCGTTCTTCTCTTTCAAGATGGCTTTGAATATTCAGGACCCTTATGCTTCCATATTAATTTGATGATTGACTTTTCTATTTCTGAAAAGAAGGCTAGAAGGCTGTTGGAATTTTGATTACAATTGCATCAAATCTATAAATCTCTTTGGGTAGATTTGACATCTTAATATTTAGTCTTCCAATCCATGAACACAGAATATCTTTTCATTTATTTAGGTCTTCTTTGATTTTTTTAAAAGCAATGTCTTGTACTTTCCTGTGTACAAGTCCTTCACATCCTTGGTTAGATTTATTCCTAGATATCTGATTATTTTACTTGCTATCGTAATTGAAATTTTTTCTTGATTTCTTTATCCCCTTGTTCATTACTAGCATATAGAAATCCTGCTGATTTTTGCATGTTAATCTTGTACCCCACCTCTTTGTTGAATTCATTTATTAGTTCCAATAACTTCTTTGTGGCTTTTTCATATTTTCCATGTATAGGATCATGCCATCTGCAAATAGGGCAAATTTTACTTCTTCTTTTCCAATTTGGATGCTATTATTGTTTTTTCAATTGTCTAATTGTTCTGGCTAGAACTTCCAGTAAAGTTTTGAGTAACAATGGTGACAGTGGGCATCCTTGTCTTGTTCCTGCTTTTAGAGGGAAATGTCAGTCTTTGACCATTTGTATGGTATTAGCCTTGGGATTTTCATAGATGCCCTTTATCATGTCAAGGAAGTTTCCTCCTATTACTAGTTTTCTAAGTGTTTTATTAAGAAGTGCTGCTGGATTTTGTCAAACACCTTTTCTGCATCATTTGAGATGATCATGTGGTTGTTACTGTGATTTATTAGATTTACTGATTTTTGTCTTATGATGAACCATCTTTGGCATACTTTGGATGAATCCCACTTGATCATGATGTATAATTCTTTTGATGTGCTGTTGGATTACAGTTTGCTAGTATTTTGTTGAAGATTTTTCCATATATATTCATTAGGGATATTGGTCTGTAGTTTTCTTGTGTTACCTTTATTTGGCTTTGATATGAGGGTGATGTTGGACTCATAGAATGTTAGGGAGTGTTACATTCTCCATTTTGGGGGGAAGACTTTGATCAGGGTATTTGTTAAATCTCCTTGGAATGTTTAGTAAAATTCACCTTTGAAGTCATCTGGTCCTGGGCTTTTCTATGTTGGGATGTTTTTCATTACTGATTCAATTTCTTAATTAGTTACTGGTCTATTGAGATCTTTTGTTTCTTCTTGAGTTAATGTAGGTACTTTGCATTTTTCTAGGAATTTGTCCATTTCATCTAGATTATCCAGTTTGTTGGCTTATAGTTGTTCATAGTATCCTCTTATAATCCTTTTTATTTCAGTGAGGTTGGTAGTAATGTTCCCCTATTCACTTCTGATTTTAATTATTTGTGTCTCTTTATTTCTTTGTCCATCTAGCTATAATTTTGTTTATTTTTATGGAATTTTTCAAAGAACCATTTTTTGTTTTGATTTTTTTTAAACTGTTATTATTTTCTTTATCTCCTTTGTCTCCAGTCTAATCTTTGTTTCCTTCCTTCTGCTTACTTTGGGTTTAGTTTGTTCTTATTGTAGATACTCTAGTTTTGAGGTAAGACTCTGATTTGATCTCTTCCTTCTTTAATAATGTAAGCATTTAGAGTTATAAACCACTGACTTTGCTGCATCCCATAAGTTTTGGTTTGTTCACTCTTGTTTCAATGTATTTTCTAATTTCCCTTGTTATTTCTTCTTTGATACATCAGTTATTTAAGAGTACGTTGGTTAATTTCCACATATTTGTGAATTTTCCATTTCTCCCACTGTTATTGACTTCTATTTCATTCCTTTATGGTTGGTTATATAATTTCAATGTTTTTTTTTTTTTTAATTTATTGAGAATTGTTTGGTGACCAACATGTGGAGAATGATCCATGTGCAGCTTAAGAAGAAAGTATATTCCATTTTCACTGGGTGCAGTGTTCCATATGTCTGTTAGGTCTAGTTGGTTGGTTTAGTGTACCATTCAAGTTCTATACTTCCTTATTGATCTTATAACTAGATGTTCTATCCATTATTGATGTTAGTCTGTCAAAGTCTCTTATTATTAATGTGGAACTGTCAATTTCTCCCTTCAAATCTTTCAGTATTTACTTCATATATTTTGGGACACTACTGTTAGATGCACATATATTTATAGTTTTGTCTTCTAGTTGAATTGACCCCTTTATCAGTATATAGTGAACATTTTATTCTTCATAACAGTTTTCAACTTAAAGTCTATTTTATCTGATATTTTATAACTACCCCAGCTCTCTTTTTGTTACTACTTGCATCATACATTTTTTCCATCCTTTCAATTTAAACCTACTCATGTCTTTGAGTTTGAGGTGAATCACTTGTAAACAGCATATAGGTGAGTATATTAGTCCACCAAAGGGGTACTGATGCAAAGTACCAGAAAGCTTTTGGCTTTTATAATGGGGATTTATTTGGGGGTAAAAGCTTACAGTTCCAAGGCCAAATCAAGGCATCAGCAGAGATGCTTTCTCACCAGTCAGTTACTGTTGATCTCGGTGAGTTGCCATTATTTCTATCTTTTTCCCTTTCTATCTTTTCCATCTTGGACTCCCATAATGGATATACTGGTATGGCTTGATTCCACAGGTCTCTTAGCTTCTGTTCATTCTTTCATGTTCTTTTACCTTTCTTCTCCTAAATTGAATCATTTCAGTTCTCTTGTCTTCAAGTTAACTGATTCTTTCTTCTGCTACCTCCTGTCTACTGCTGAAACCAGCTAGGGAATTTTTCAGTTCAGTTATTGTGTTCTTCAACTCAAGTATTTCTCCGGAGAGATTTCTATATTGTTCGTTCATTGTTTTACTGATATCCTTTACTTCTTTTTCTATGTTTTCCTTTATCTCCTTCAGCGTATTTAGGATCATTATTTTAAAGTCTCTGACTAGTATGTCCAAAGTCTGGTTCTCTTTATTAATGGTTTCTGGATTTTTATCTTGTTCTTTTGGATGGCCATCATTTCCTGGTTCTTTGTCTTATAATCTTTTACACACTGTACGTTTTAATATTTTAAAGTGTTAACTCTGGGATTTAGTCCCTGGTCTGCCCCTTAAGTTTATATCTACCTAGTAATATGAGAGAGATTTTCTTGAATACCAGGAGCTAATCAAAACAAAAACTAAAACAGAAAACAAAAAACAAACAAACAAACAAAAAAACAATAAAAACAAAGCAGGGTAAAAACACCGCTTACTCTCTTTGAAAATTGGGTTTGTTTTGGCTGGTGGGCTCCTTAATTGCTTAGTCCTTTTATCAAGCAGGCCAGCCAGAGGATGCAAATGGGAAATGCAGGATGCTCTCTGTCTTTTCTGATCCTGGTTACTATGGTTTTCCCCATTTCTAGAACACAGGAGTTTGAGTGAATGTCCCCTTTACTCCCTTTTGAACAGAACTTCTCCCACTCCTGGGTGCTCTTTCAGGTGACTTAATGCAGATAGTTCTTTGCCACCATGCCATTTAAACTTAATTGCCTCTCATGCTATACCAGTTCTCTGCAAGGGGTTTTTCTTCCTCAGGACAAACTGTGTATGAGCTTGAGACACATTCCCTGGTTCAGCTCTCAGACTTCTACCTAATAGTTTGGCACTGACATACATGCACCCCAGTATGCACACTCTGTTCTCTCTGGAACAGGTTCAGTGACCCACAATGGGAGTGCAAGCAGGCTCCACCCTGTTTTGTGGAGGGGGTTTGAGGACAGTCCAGCAAGTGTGCCAGGAGCTTCTCCTATAGCTTTGAAGCTGTCTTTTCTTAATTCAGCAGTGGCCCAGTTAATGCAGCTCTTTAACAGTTTTCTGTATTTCTGAGAAAGGTTACTGTCTTTAAGATTCCTCTGCTACCTATGCCCCAGGGGGATTGGGATAATGGCCCCCCTCAGAGCACCTCCACCTCCTCCCCTTTGAAGTAGCTGATCAAAGGTAGAGATCTGGGATCAGACCACACATCCCTGGAATTTGGAGAACTAGTTTTTATGTCCCACTCTTGCACCAGCAATCTGAGCCAGGAGCTGAAGCTCCAGTTCCCACTGCTGCTGGCCTTTAGGCTAGGGAAATAGGAGTGGTAGCCCCTGCAGGAAGAGTTAAACTAGCTGGTCTTTACTGCAATTTACCAGCATTTTCTTCCCACTCCTCCCTGGATGCTACACAGTGTTCCACTAGATTCCAGAGTTTCAAAGTGATTCATATAGTGCTTGCCATTTCAATTGTTGTTTTGGTGGAGGGACTGATTCCTAGAGCTTCCTACTCTTCCATCTTCCCATAATCTGAGAAGTTCTTTAGAGCATACAACCTCATTAAACTTCATTAGATTTGTTACCATTTTTAAAATAGAAAAGTATTAAATTCATGCATTTACATTTCTTTTCAAACTTTTAGACTCACTGTTTTGTACTCAGATTGAAGCAACATAATAATTGAAGAAAAGTACACTGACTAATTGAATTCCATCTCTTTTCACAGACAAAGAGAAAGGTATGTTCTGTTAGTCAAGGTTCTCTAGAGAAACAGAACTCACAGGAGATATGTGTGTGTGTGTGTGCGCATGTATTTATATGTATATATGTTACATAAATATTGTGAGATTTATTATAGGAATTGGCTCATGCAACTGTGGGGATTGGCAAGTCTGAATTCTGTAGGGCAGGCTGCAAGCTGGCTGAAGCTTTTGGTGAAGAAGCTGGCTGACTGAAGCAGAGGTAGAAATTCCCCTTTCATCAATTCTCCCTTTAAGGCCTTGGTTTGGATGAGACTACTCTCATTGCTGAAAATAACTCCTTCGATTGTAGATTTGCTTAGCCATAGATACAATCAACTGACTGATTTAAATCCATGAACTATCTTCACAGTAACAACCAGGTCAGTGCTTGCTTGACCAGACAACTGGACATCATAACGTGGCCAAGTTGACACAGAAACTTAACCATCACAGTCTACCACTTGTCAGCTTGGCACCCATACACATGTCCTAAAACATATTTAATCTCTAAATAAAAATAATAAGTTATATTTTCACCTAACATAATTCAACTGTCCTGCGTACAACCTGAAACGCACTAACCTTTTCCCCAGAAGTCAGTACATATCGGGTGATATTCACTCTTAAACTTGATATCCTGTAGCTTAAGTTGTATTAACTTTATGCCATAGTATTTATGTATGGTAAAGGGATAAGATGAGGAAGAAGTTAATAGTCATATACCATTTGGATAGAGGGGGGACAGTTGGTTCATTTATATCAAGCACCAGCAGCAAGGCTTTGCTGAGCGCTGTTTTCCAGGTGCGTCAGGGATTGCAGAGGCTAATGTAAATCATGTTAAGTCACCACACATGGGCACCTCTGCTTCCTGGGCAGCCACAGTGATCCAATGTCTGCAGTTCTGGGACTCTAGATACAAATGTGCTTAGGGGAACAGAGTTTGGAGCCAGATAAACCTGGGTTAACCAGCTAAGTGACCTTGGACAAGTTGTTTAGTAATTTAAGTCTCAGTTATTTCAGGGGTAAAATGAGGGCAGTAGTCATATCTTCATCATAAAATCTTTGTTAGGTTAATATCAATTAAGCACTTACCAAATTCTTGTTCATGGAGTTCAATAAATAGAAGCTATTATGCTATATTATGATAACTTTAGTAGAGGTCTGTAAGAGATGGGGTACACATGGGAGGAATGAAAAACTGTGCGGAGTTTGGCAAAGATTGCGAGGAGTAATAAATTATATTTGAATTGACTCTCAAAAATTGGTAAGACCCAGAATGTTGAATAGGGAGAAATCCAACAGATTAAAATAAAAATTAAAAGAGAAAGTAGAAATTTTAAAAACTGTGATAAGATGCAATTATATTACCTGAATTCATATAAGTACATCACTGAGCTAAACACCACGCCTGCATGTGTTCCTAACTCAACAAATATTAGTTCCTTTTTTTTTTTTCCAGTTAGAATATGGGGTAGGGAAGAGAGTCAAAGAGAGCAGCATTTGGAAGAGGAATAGGATTTCAGCATGCAATTATAGAGATTTTTTTAAACATTTATTTTCTCAGATAATGCATTAATTAGATTATTTTTAAGTCATTATGCCAGGAGACCCATAGGAGAGTAAAACTGAAATGGTTTATATTTCATACAAATAACAGACTGTAATAAAATATCAGTGGCCATTTAGTTCTAGATATATATGAAAGATGAATTGGGGTATTATCTACTTTTAAAATTCTCCATTATTCAAATATATAGAAACTACTCAACATACAGACATTGTAGAAATAAGTGTATTTTAATTATGGGACTTGGACTGAAAAACACATGGATCTTTTCAGTAAATAGCTTTTAAGATTTACTAATATGTATCTTAACATCACAGTAATTTTTACGGTGTCTGTAGCCTGAATCTCCTAAAGGGAGGCAAAGAACCTTAGCACATTATACTTTTGACTTACAGAGACTTAATCCTAAATTATATAGTAGGTCTGTAAGCAGTGTACTGAGGTTAAAAAAAAAAAAATGCATTGGATCTTGAGTCAGGAGGACTGGGTTCCTGACTCATCTCACTACTTGCTTGTGGCTTAGGCAAATCTCTGAGCCTCCATTTTCTTTTTGTCTAAGTAGCAGCTAATAAGACCACCCCTTACCAGGTTTTTGTTGGGACTAAAATATAAAATAACTACTTTCTGCCTCCTGTGAAAATGTTTTTGATTGCTAAACAGATATAGAAAATTCAAATACATTTACTATATATTTGTATATATATTTGGACTGGCGGCTTCCAGAATTGTTTCACAAAAAACATACATAATGAAACCCTGTTAAGAAGAACCTTTTAATGCATTTATCAGTGTCAATGGATTGTTATTGTGAACATAATATTAAATGGCTTGGACATAAATGGAAATATAAAGCTATCTTTAAACTTATGAAGTCATGAAAAAATGTTTCAAAATTCTACCTTTTTGTCCAAGAAAATAGACTTATATATTGACCAGCCTCACAATAGTCTGCTAATATTACTATTACAAACAATTTTTTCAATGTTTGAGCCTCCAGAATATAATAAACTTAGGACCTCAAGTACCAATCTTAAACTTTAAAGTGAGTGATCTTGTCTAAACAATTTACAAAATCCTTTGCTGCAAACATTGGGCAGGCTGAGTGAGATAATCTATAAACAATGTTTAGTACCTGTCTTATTTAGTACCTGTCTTCTAGCAAACTAAGCAAATTACATTTTAGTGTTTTTTTTTTTCCCATTTTTCTAATATTAAACAACTATTTAAGTGAGTTTAAAAGTAATAAAATTTGTATCTTTGTGATAAATTATAAGCTTGGTTAATTTATGTCTCTTACAAATAAAAGAGGTAATGTAGCTAGATACATCAGCAATCAGTATAATTCCTTTGAGAGAATGGAGAATGGTATATATTTAGACTCTGGTTACCCAGGAATACTGCTTGAATAAATATAATCTGATAGATATTGCATGACCTTTACATGCTATGCCAATTACTGTCAACATTACTTGAAATAAAACAATTTTGCTCAGAAAAGTAATGAATGTAGAGTGAACTCACTGCACTCTATAGGAATTTATGACTGAGTGACATAATGATGGACAGTACAATCTTCAGGGATTTGGGGGGGAGCTATTTATATTGCCTATAAAATACAAGCTTAATCTCAATCTGTCAGAGTATGAATCTGTGAGCATTTGCTTAATTACAAATTAGATATCATAATGTGGACTGTGCATTTGGTTTGTGAGTACACAATTTCAGCTTCAGCAACTTAGATTTGCTACGAATTTGATTAAAAATAACTTTCTAAAAAAAATCTGTAGATTATTACTAGCATATTAATTCCCACTCTGGGATGCTCTTGAAATGTGCATTGTATCATGTAAAAGGAATAAGTGCTTTCTTTTAACTTGATTTCAACTTCAAAAAATAACAGAAAAAAAGGTATCTTAAGAAATTATGGAAATACTACTTTAAAAAAATCTTGTTCAGGCACATTTGCCTTACTTAATCCTAAAAACAAACTCAATTGTTTTTCCGGTGTTCCAAAACATGAATAAATGAGCACAGATTGGTTAAATGTCATGACCAAGATCTCCCTGTTAATGAAGAAATGAAAAAAAAATTCTTGGTCATATTCTTATCTCATAAAACTAAATCTCATGTTCTTTTTTTCCTTGACCTTTAGCACTGATATAGTACCTTCTTTGCCTTTGCTACAAAAATATTACAATATTACTGTTAACTACAGTCTCTAAGTTACATTAGTTGTATTTTTCCCATGTATCATGATATTCTTAACATCTTATAATAGAGGAATATTCTTATATTTGTATTATTAACCACGGTTCTTATCTACTACTGAAGCCTCTATATTATTTAGTCCCTAGATTATCCTGTCTTTCAATTAACATTAATCTCCTTTTCAAGAACAATCACATTTATAAATTGGCAATGTTAGTTATACTCATTATAATGTGTTACGATATGGGAAGCGGCTGTGGCTCAATCAGTGGGGCTCCCGTTTACCATATGGGAGGCCCCGGGTTCGGTTCCCGGGGCCTCCTGGTGAAGGCAGGCCCTCCTGCATGGCGTGGTTAGCTGACCCAGGCAGCAAGGGGGGGATAAATGAATAAATAAATAAAATCTTAAAAAAAAAATAAATAAATAATGTGTTACGATAAACTCTATCCATTTCCATATATTTATAATCAACCATATTAAACATTCTACATACATTCAGGGTAAGCTCCCACTTCTCAAGTCACATTCTGTCTCCTACTAATCTATCCTCTATAGTTTAACTCCATAAATTTACTCATCATTTAGTTCATATCAGTGAGGCCATACAATATTTGTCCTTTTGTGTCTGGCTTATTTCACTCAACATAATATCCTCAAGGTTTATCCATGTTGTTATATGCATCCCAAATTCATTTCTTTTTACAGCTCAATAGTATGTATATACCACATTTTGTTTATCCATTCATCAGTTGCTGGGCACTTAGGTTTTTTCCATCTTTTAGCAATTATGAAAAATGATGCTATGAACATTGGTGTGCAAATATCTGTTCGCATCCTTGCTTTCAGCTCTTCTGAATATATTCCTAGCAGCGAGATTGCCAGATCATACAACAGTTCTATATTTGGCTTCCCAAATGTAGGAATGGCCAAACTGTCTTCCCATAGAAGCTGCACTATTTTACACTCCCACCAATAGTGAAGGATTGTTCCCAGTTCTCCACATCCTTTCCAGTACTTGTAGTTTTCTGTTGTTTGTTGTTGTTGTTGTTTTAAATGGCCATTCTGTAAGACATGAAGTGATATCTCATTATAGTTATGATCTGCATTTCCCTAATAGCTAGGGATGGTGAGAATCTTTTCATTTGCTTTTTGGCCATTTGAATTTCCACTTTGGAAAAATGTCTATTCCCATTTTTTAATTGGGTAGCTTGTCTTTTTATTGTTGAGTTGTGTGATCTCTTTATATAATATAGAAATCAAGCCCTTATCAGATACGTGGTTTCCAAATATCTCCCATTTAGTAGACTGCAGTTTCACATTCTTAGTACTTTGAAGCACAAAGGTATTTAATTTTGAGGAGGTCCCATTTATCTATTGTTTCTTTCATTGCTTGTACTTTGGGTGTAAAGTTTAAGAAACAACCACATACCACAAGATCTTGAAGATGTTTCCCTATATTTTCTTCTAGAAGTTTTATGGTTCTAGCTTTTATATCTAGGTCCTTGCTCCATTTTGAGTTAATTTTTTTATAAGGTGTGAGATAGGGGTCCCCTTTCTTTCTTTTAGATATGGATATCCAGTTCCCCCAGCACCATTTGTTGAATAGACTGTTCTCACCCAGCTGTGTGGGTTTGACAGCCTTGTCAAAAATCACTCAACCATAAATGTGAGGGTCTATTTCTGAACTTTCAGTTCAATTCCATTGGTCAATCTTTCTATCTTTCGCCAATACTGTGCTGTTTTTACTACTGTAGTTAAGTAATATGCTTTAAAATCAGGAAGTGAGAATCCTCCAACTTCGTTCTTCTTTTTAAAGATATTTTTGGCTAAACAAGGGCTTTTACCCTTCCAGATAAATTTGATAATTGACTTTTCCAATTCTGCAAAAACAGCTGTTGGAATTTTTATTGGAACAGCATTGAATCTGTAAATCAGTTTATGTAGAAATTGAAATCTTAATGATATAAATTTAGTCTTCCAGTCCATGAACACGGACTGTCCTTTCAATTTATTTAAGTCCACTTTGGTTTCTTTCAGTAATGTTTTATAGTTTTCTGAACAGGTTAAGTTTATTCCTAAATATTTTATTTTTTTAGTCCCTATTGTAAATGGAATTTTTTTCTGACTTCCTCCTCAGATTGTTCATTAGTAGTGCATAGAAACACTGATTAATTTTTGCATATTAATCTTGTATCCCACCACTCTGTTGAAGTAATCTATTCTAGTTGCTTTATTGTGGATTTGGGGGATTTTCTAGTTACAGGATCATATCAGTGAACAACGAATGTTTACTTCTTCCTTTCCTATTTATAAGTGCTTTTTGATGTGAAAATCATATATAGACTCCTCTCAAAGGATTACCAGAGTGTTTATGAAATAAAGATTATTTCTATGGTCTAAAGCAACTTGTAATCTCTGAATCATATGTACTGAAAATGAAATTTAATTATGACTATATTTCTTTTTGCTTGTCAGGGATTGGCATTAATGATTTGCCCTTTTATAAGCCAGTTTATCTGAAATGTTTTGTACATATCACTGATTTATACCAATAGATATGTTTGGTACTTCATGGGTAGAGAGGGGAGTGAAAATATTCCATTTTGTAAAAACTAAGGAGTCTGTTTAAAATTGTGCCATACATCTAGGACAAAACAGTAATATTAACTGATTTCCTTATGTCATGATGTGCAATAAAATTACATTCACCTTTAAAATCATTTTAGCCACTTTATTGATGCAAAATTTATATGCAAAAAGGACACATTTGAAGTGTACAACTTGAAAAGTTATATATGTATGCACCCATGAAAACATCACTTCAATCAAAATAATTTATTATCCATCTTCTCCCAAAAGTTTCTTTGTCATGTCCCTTGTAATCCTTCCATCTGTGCTTCCTTGTGCCCCTCCCTCCTACCCAGGCAAACACTGATTTACTGTCACTAGTTTGCATTCCCAAAATTTTATATAAATGGAATTGGTGAGTATGTATTATTTTGTTTGCCATCTCTCACTCAGCATAATTACTGTGATATTCATCCATGTTGTAGTCACTGTGGCTCTTCATTTTATTGATGAGTAGTATTCCATTGCATGGAAATACCACAGTTTATCCAGTCACATTTTGATGGACTTTGGGATTATCAAGTTTTTGACTATTACAAATAAAGTTGCTATGAACACTTGTGTGTAAGATTTTGTATGAACCTATGCTTTTATATCTCTTGGGCCAATGGAATGGAAAGACTCGATTATATGATAGGTATATTTTTAACTTTTTACGAAGCTGCCAAACTGTTGTCCTAATTGGTGGTAGCATGTACATCCCCCATAATAATGTATAAGAGTTCCAGGTCCTCCACATCCTCACCAACACATAGTTTGGTGTCTTTTCAATTTTAGCTATTCTAAGAGAAAAGCAGCAGTATCTCATAATTTTAAATTGCCTTTACCTAATGACTAATAATGCTGAAAGGTGGACATTACTCCTGTGTTTATTTTCCATCCATATATTTTCCTTGTAAGGTATCTGTTCAAATTTGCAAATTACCAGACTCAAATTCTATTGAGTTTTGAGTTATTTATAACTAGATACAAACCCTTTATCATATATGATTTGCAAATATTTTTCCTAGTTTGTGCCTTGTTTCTTAACAATGTCTTTTAAAGAGAAGCTTTTAATTTTGATAGATATCAACATATTTTATGGATTGTGATTTTTATGTTTATCTGACCTAAGGTCATAAAGTTCTCTTCTGAAAGGTCAGTTTAAAGTTTAGCATTTAAGTGTTTAATCCATCTGGCATTAGCTTTTGAATGTGGTACAGGGTCTGGACCAATGTTTTTGGTTTTTTGTTTCTACATTTTAAAAACCCCAGTTATTTTAGCACCCTTTGTCAAAAAGATCACATTTCTACCCTAAATTGCCTTTGCATCTTTATCAAAGGTGGTTGACCATGTATATGTGAATCTGTTTCTGGATTCTGTATTTGGTTCCATTGATCTAATTGTCCCTATTGAAACAAATACCTACTGTCTTGATTACTGTAGCTCTGTAGTAAGTCTCAAAGTTAGGTAGTGTTAATCTTCCTACTTTATTTTTAAAAATTGTTTGCATATTCTAGGTCCTTTGCATTTCTATGTGAATTTTAGAATCAGTTTAACTTCTACATAAAAGCCTACTGAGATTGTGTATGAAATTGCCTTAAATCCATAGATCAATTTGGAGAAGACTTTCCATCCTAACAATATTGAGCCTTCCCATTTGTGAATTCAGTATTAATTTCCATTTATTTCTTCCTTAATTCCACAGTGATATTTTGTAGTTTTCAGTGTACAGGTATTTCTAACATTTTGTCAAATTAGCCCTAAGTATTTCATATTACTAATGTTATTATAATTCATATTTTGATATCAATTTCTGTTTGTTCATTGTTAATATATAGAAATTAAGTTGATTTTGGCATATCAAACTTATTGCTAAATGCATTTATTCTAGTAGCTTTTATGTAGATTCCATTGGATTCTACATAGATCATATTGCTTGCAAGTAAAGACAGCTTTAATTCTTTTTTTACTCCAATCTGGATTTTTAGTTCTTTTTCTTTTTCTTACCTTATTGTACTGGTTAGAACCTCCAGTACAATGTTGAATAGAAGTTGCAAGAGCAGATATCCTGAACTTATCCTCATCTTATGGAGAAAGTATTCAGTTTTTCCACCATTCAGTATCATGTGGGCTCTGTTTTTCATAGACTCCCTCTTTATCAGGTCAAGGAAATTACTTTCTATTCATAGTTTACTGAGAGGTTTTATCAGGAATTGTTTTTGGATTGTATCAAATTTTTCACCTATTGTGATGATTTTGATTTTTGTTTTATTTTGTTAATTGTGGGAAGTTAGGATGATCCCCCCATTCCTATCACCCAGTGTTGAGCCAATTTTGCATTTCTGGAATAAATCCCAATTGGATGTGATGTATTATCCTTTTTATATCCTATTGAACTTAATTTGCTAAGATTTTGTTAAAATTTTTTGCATCTGTGCCCTTGAGAGATATTGATCTATAGTTTTTGTTTTTTTCTTGTGAGGTCTTTGGTTTTGGTATCAAGGCAATTTTGGCCTCATGCAATAAGTTGGAAAGTACTCCATTCTCTTTAATTTTCTTTAAGTGGTGGTAAATAATTTGTATGTTTTTCTTAAATGTTTGATGCTGACAAAGTCTGACATGAAGCCCTAAGGAGATTAGGCAGGTGCCAGGTCATTATACCCAGCCTCAGCCCCACCAAATCCATATAAAGCCCAGACCATAAAGAAGCAACAGAAGTGACCAGTGGGGCAGGGAGTTCCCCCACAAGAGGAGAAGGCTCCCGGGGACTGTTTGGCCTTTGGGCACTCAGTAAGAAGCCTGAGGTACCCCATGAGGTTGTGGGGTAGGACTTTCAACCTCCATCCTTTGGTTCCAAAGAAAAATGATAAGGAAATTCTGGACCCAAGTACAAACATGTAACTCCAGGTCCCAGTTTCCTTTAACAAGAGTGACAGAGGGAAAGGACAGAGATAAAGTTAAGAGAAGCAGAGGGGCGTTTAACTCCAGAATTTTTTCCAAGAGTCACCACAGTGAGCAGCATCAAAATTCCAATACCTCTCCACACAACAAAGAAGAGATCAGAACTGGAGGCTCTTTCCACAAGTTAGACTTCTGCCATCTTCCCTACAGTGTCTCCCAATAATGTACCTGGACTTAACTCCTTATCTGCTCATGGGCGCAATAAAGCACAGGAAGTGGATATCCCTGTCTCTCACCAGCCAACATCCACACACATTCCACTGAGTATCCTCTGTGAGGACCTTCTATTCTCCTCCTCTGAGAATAGTGACAAGAAGTGAGACCCCACATGACAGGGAAGACATAGCCTCCCACTTCACATGACTTGGAGGTGACAAAAGGCCTGAGGAAGGGAAGGATGCAGGGAGCAGCTGTGTCTGGTGAATCAGCGCTTCCCCAGCTGTTGTTGGTGTGCACATGGTGGAACTCCAGATAAAACTGGGATGGGCACACCAACACTGCCTATTTTAATTATGTATAATAATTATATTATATATTATATAATACCAGTGAGGCTATCTAGACTAGGAGTTTTATTTGTGGGAAAAAATTTAAACTATAAATTTAATTTCTTTATTAAATATAGAGTGATTCATGTTGTCCGCTTCTGGAATAAGGTTTGGTAGCTTCTGTCTTTAAAGAAATGTCCTCATTTCATCAAGTTTTCAAATTTATTGGCATAATTTCAAAATATTCTCTTATTATATATCTTTTTTTCACTTGTAGTTAAATCATATCCCTGACATTAGTAACGTGAATCTTCTTTTTTCCTGATAGATTTAATTATATTTCTCAATTTTATTGATCTTCTCAAAGTATCAACTTTGGTTTCATGGATTTTTTCCTTATTTTTCTTATTTCTATTTCATTTATTTCTGAGTTGATCTTTACTTCTTCTATGTTGCTTACTTGGGGTCAATTTTCTCTTTCTTTTCTAATTTCTAAGGGGGAAGCTTGGGTCATTGAGTTTTTCCTTCTTTCTTAATAAGGACTTTTAGTGCTAAATTTTTACTTCTAAGTACTACTTAGTAGCATCTCAGATTTTATGTTGTCATCATTTTTGTTCAGTTCAAAATATTTTCTAATTCCCCTTTTGATTTTTTCTTTTTCACATGTTATTTAGAAGTGTGTTATTTAGTTTGCAAACATTTTGGGATTTTTAAGTTATCTTTTTTCCTTTTTAAACTTTTAAACTATTTATATTTGAAATGTTTGTTGTAGACAGTATATAGTTCTTGCTTTTCTTTAAGGAAATCTGATAAGTTCTGCCTTTTAATTGGAGTTCCAAGGCCATTTATGGATCTTTATATGGTTATATTTAAACCTATCCTCTTGTTATTTGTTTTCTAGTTGCCTCATCTGTTCTTGGTTCTCTTCCTCTTTTTTTCTGCATTCTTTTGATTAATGGGCTTGTTTTTGATGTCTCCATTTTATCTCCTGTTAGCTTGGGGTTTATAATATTTATCTTTAATTTACCACATTCTACCCTGATGTAGAATTATGTTACTTTGTGTATAGTATCAAAGAGTTACAATAGTTCTCTATTTCTCCCCTCTCAATCTTTGTGCTATTCTCCTATATCTTACTTTTACACACGTTGTTACTCCATGCTGTTAACTTTGTTTAGTCAATTGTCTTTTTAAAAGACTTATAAGAATCTTACCTATTTACCTATGAAGTTAACATTTTCAGTTCTCCCCATTTCTTTGTGAATATTCATATTTCCATTTGATATTTACATTTTGCCTAACTGAATTTTTTATATTTTTTATACTATGGTCTGCTGGTTATAGATTCTTTCAGCTTTTACATCTGAAAAGCATATCACCTTCATATTTGAAAGATATATTCTCTGAACGTAGAAATCTAGATTGATAGGTTTTTGTTTGTTTGTTTTCTCTTCCAGTACTATTAAAATGTTCCATTCTCTTCTCAGTTGCATTCATTCTGATGAGAAATCTGTCAGGATTATTTTGTTTCTCTGTACCTGTCATTATTTTTTTCTCTGGCTGCTTTTAAGGTTTTCTCCCACTGGTTTTAAGCAATTAGATTTTGGTGTGTTTCAGTATAGTTTTCTTCATGTTTCTTTTCCTTGGATGAAGTTCATTAAGATTTAGATTTTTAATACATTTGGAAAAATTGTAGCCATTATCTCTTCAAATATTTTCTTCTGTTCCATTCTCTCTTTGATGATTCTGATAATACATATATTCTTCCACTTGAAGTTCTTCTACAACTCACTTATCTTCATTATTTTAAAAGTTGTCTTTTTTCTTTCAATTTGAATAGTTTCTATTGCTATTTCTTCATATTTACTAATTTTCTTCTGCCATGTTATACACTCAGTATATTTACATCTCATATGTTTTTCCTCTAAGTTCAATTTGTCTTTTATATCTCTTCCATATCTTTTTGAACTTTTTGAACATATGGAATGCAGTTATAATTATTTTAATGTCCTTGTCTACCAATTCTAACATTAATGTCAGTTTTGGATAAATTTGATTTATCTTCATTTTCCTGCTGCTTTGGAAGTCTGGTAACTTTTTATGGGATGCCAGACATTGATTTATACCTTTTATGTGCTGTATTTTTTTTTTTTTTTTTAATGTTTCTATAAACTTTTTTTGAGCTTTGTTCTGGGATGCAGTTAAGTTACTTGCGACAGTTTGATCCTTTTAGGTCTTGTCTTTAAAGTATGTTAGGTAGAACCAGAGCAGTGCTCATTCTATGGCTAATTTTTCCTCACTACTGAGACAAGGCCCTTCTGTATTCATTACTCAATGTCTAATATGCTGATTGATTGTATGTATCAGCTAGGTGTCCAGTTGTTTGGTCAAATACTAGTTTAGATGTTGCTATGAAGGTATTTTGTAGATGTGATTAATAATCAGTTGATTTGAAGTGAAGGAGATACGCTTGGTAATGTGGGTAGGCCTCATCCAATCAGTTGAAGGCCTAAGAACAACAACAACAAAAAAACATGTTTCCTGGAGAAGAAATTCTGCCTCAAGACTATAGCATTAATTCTTCCCTTAATTTCCAGCCTGCCGGTTTGCCCTAAAAATTTTGGACTTGCTAGTTTCGATTCCTTAAAATAAATCTGTTAATATACACGTTTACACATATATCCTATTGGTTCTTTTTCTCTGGAGAACCCTGAATGATACACCTGGTTTATGCTGAGGTTTTCCATTTTGGTAGATGAGAACAGGGACTATTCCTATTTCCTGTGGGAAGACTAGGTATTGCAACATCTAACACTTTTGGGGGATTTTTTTTTTTTCCTGGCATCAGGTGATGTCTTCACACACTTTCACTGGTCAATACTCACCTAAGTACTTATGAGGGAAGAAGTGATTTCTTTTTAATTATCAGTGTTCTTTTAATGATGTTCAAAATGGAATCTGTGGTTGTTTTTTTGGTTTTTGTTTGTTTTTTTTTGTTTTTTTAAATCACAACTACAAGTATCCAGACTAGTATCTAAAATATTTTAGGTTTTTAATGGTGTAATGAGCTTTTGGGCAAGTCATTTAACTACTTTGGGTTTTGCTTTCTCCATTTTTGTTTGATTTATGTTTAATTTTTTTTTTTTTTTTTTTTTTTAATTTTAAGAGCAAATCCTTCCATCCCACCATTTATAAAATGAAAACTTAGGAAGAAGATCAATATTAAAAAGACATAAATATGAGGATTATTCATAGAAATCTATCAAAGGTCAAATTTTGACACATTCATCTTAAAATCACTCAAAAAGTGGGGGTTGCATGTGACAGTTGCAGTCTTATGACTGAATCCAATTTATTTCTGTATCTTGTTTATTTGCACAGTAGCAAGAAAATACCAAATCACACACAGCTAGCTGCAGAAACCTAGGTTAGTGGAGATGCTTTAATAAATTTGCTTTCAGGTAGAAAATGAGTCCCAGGCCTGAGTCCTGGCTTGGCTTAAAATATTCAGAGAGGGGGCTGGAACTATTTTGTTTGAGCCAAGAAGAGCTGCTCAGCCTTTGAGGAAGAGGAGCATATATGCTGATGCATGATGGAGAAAAGGGAGAAGAGGGTTTTCTGAGGCTGCCTAGAACCAAATTGCTGAACAAGAACTTTTAGACTATGCAGAGGTGTGTATTGTGAAACCTCTCTATCTCATCCGACCTTCTTTAAAGCTTCCATGGCTCACTAATGCCAATCTTAGAGTGAATTTCTTTGAAGAACTTAAAAAAAAAATGCACTTTTCACATAGAGAGCAGAGCTAGACAGATAATTCAGGGAAAGCTGACATCTGGGATACATAAATGATGTTTTTGTTTATTTTATTAATAGCTTGACACTTTATACCAGGATATGTTTAAATTACACCAAATTTTAAAGACTAGTAAGACACTTTGTTTTGTTTGTTTGGTTCGTATTTCTTGTTGTTTTTTAAGAAGTTACCTGGGATTGAACCTCTCTCGTATGTGAGAAGCAGGCGCTCAACCACTGAGCTACACCCGCTCCCCACTTTGGTTTTAAAGCTGCATCTTTTAAATATCTAACAGCTGCTATAATTCTTTAATTAGTAAATGTTTAATTGAAGGAAATTAATTATTTCCTCTTCCATTGTAAATCTTTATTGTTTGGTAAATACTTTTCAAATCTATTTTGTAATGTTATATGTATATATATATATATTTTTTAATGTATTTTTTTAACTTTAGATATCTTAGTGCTTATTTCTAATAGATGTTCAAAAGTTTCAAAGGAGTGAAAATTGTTTTTGTTTCACATATTGAGTCCAGAAGTTTTTCTTTGATTTTTTTCAAAGTGAAGTAAAAACCGTTGAACATTGTGTATATTTACGCAAGGCGTAATCATATACACATATTCAAATCATTAGCAAGATAATGAAACTGATACAGTTATGTTATAAGGGCAGATTTGGTCAATGTGCTTCTTTATCAGAAAATAAAAGTGATATCTTATTTCATCTGATACAATTGAACTAACATCTTACCTCTGGATAACCAATGAATTTTACCCTGATAAACTACAAAACTCAGAAAAGTCCACGATTTTAAAATTAAGCCTTGATAAAAGGGATAAATTATATACTATTACCGACACTTTTGAAAGATATTAACATCTTTAGAGTTTTTGCTTTTCTTTTTAACATACAAAATTTTCTATTTGACCAGAGTAATAAAATAAAACAGTGATCATTTTTCAGTTTTAAGGAATATGATTTCACTTCACTGAGAAAAATACTAAAAAAGTCATTCAAATAATAACCTCAATCTTGTAGGTACTTAAAATTTTCATAGCATAATATCACAACAGTAAGATAAATGCTTGTTTTGTTTTATGTTGACTATTGCTCCATGAGTTGATTGCATGAAGAATAGTTTTACCTGCACACCTGACATTTAATTAAACATTGCAAAAGTTCTGGCATGTTTAATTTTATGTCAGGGTATAAACTCAAGCTGTAATTGAAAAGAAAAACTGATGCAGATCAATATCTCTTCCAATAAATGGTATATTTGCAAAATTTTTGCAAGATTTTCACATATATTACTCCAAAGTAAGTAGACTGACAGTGCAAGTTAATGGGTGTTAGTTGCCTGCTTGATAAGTTTTTCTGGTATATATTAGCTGTATCTGCTTTTAATTATAATTTTAAAAGAAATATAAATATGTCTAAAAGAAGAAATTCAAATCAAATATTCTAGAAACATCGAAAACACTCCTGCAGGACCCTTGGAATCTGAAGAACACAATTTTAAATCTATAGAAATTAAAAATACCTAAGGTCTCTCAAGAAACTTCTTTTCCTAAATTTATACATTACAGTTTTGTCAGGGTGAGGGAGAGAAAAGGTGCTTTCACTTAAGCTTCTAAGTACTTTTCTATAAGGTACAAAAGCAAAGTTGGAAAAGCATAATAGTGTTTAATAATGATATTTCTCACCAATAAATTTAAAAATTATAAATTTAAAATTTTATTGGACCTGATAATATTTCTTGCATCTGTATTTTTCCAAGAATAATGTTGATATCAATATAGATCTTCATCATTGTGCCATTAGCAGTTAAATTTTTTTAGTCACTTATAAAAAGCCACTATTCTCCTAAAGAAGTATACATATTAGAGTCAAAATTAGTCATTTCAGTAACTTATGATTTCATATCTTTGGCATATGAAAATATTTGCTGCCATTTGAAAGCATGCTCTGTGGCAAATTTATTTGAGAGTTAATCATGTTTCTTTGTAATGCCAGTAGCTAAACTTCCCATGCTTAATGGAAGATTCCATATAGTAAGGGACTCTTAATTAAAGTATATTAATAAGAGGACAATGGCAGAGAGAATATAAATTCATGTCTGAACATTTTTTAATGGTATGCCTTAAACAGAAAGCATGTATAATCTTTTCAAGTGTCCCCTGTATCTCATATAGTTAGGGAAGGAGATCAATTCTTTTTAACATCCTTTCTGGAGGCAGCCTATGTTTTAGCCTGTTTCTCTGCTGCTATCTGCCCTTCCAAGTCCACCCAGAGCCTTCACTGTCCACCAGCACCAAGACTTGGGATGTGTACTTCATATGGACTCAGCAAGTAAGGATGAAAGCCCCAGTACTCTTTACTGCCCCATTACTTAATTCCCTGTAAAAACACTAACCTCAACACTGCACTGCAGGGTTTTGTTGAAAGTTTTAGAGTAATGAAAAGAGAGTTTATCATCACATGGATCAGCAAACAATTTAACCACTATAAAGAGAAATTTGGAATACCTGTGAAAACTACAAAGGTAGTCACTTTAATCCAGCAATTACACCTTGAGAAGTTTATCCTACAGAAATACTGGCACATGTAACTTGTACAAAATTATTAATTGCAACATTTTTATAATTGTGAAAAACTGTGCACAAACCACATTTCCATCTATAGAGGGCGTGTTAGATGAGTCCATCTTACATCCATGAAGTGAAATAGTAGACAGCTGTAAAAAAGTAAAAAGAGAATGAGAGACACAGGAAATTAATTTTCTACTAATATAAAAAGTGTCACAAAACATACTTGAAGTAAAAAAAAATGCCATATTTCTTATAATATGCTACCATTTCTGTAAAGGGGGGATAATAACTATGTTCACATTTGCTAAAAGTATCTCTGGGAAGAAGAATAAATAACTGGAATATAGGTTGGATATTGGAAAGGAAGTGTCTAAACTGGGCAGGTGAGAGACTGGCTACTATATAATAGTTTTAGATTGTTTTGGTTTTCAATTATGTAAATGGATTACCTCAATTTTTAAAATGCATGCTAGACATCACTATTCTTAAAAATTCCTGGAAATTTCTCACTTCAGCCTGTTTTTTTTTTTTTTCTTTCCTTCTTCTCTTCATCCTTCCCTATTCTCCAGTTACTATTTTTCTCTTAATATCTCATAATATCCTATTTTATAATCATTTACTCTTTCTCTTTCAGGTTATCAAAAATTCAAAATTTCATCTTACTTTATTTCATAGCAACCTGGTCTCTCTTTGCCTCATTCCCATATATTCAGAACATTCAAATGGTTTAGTATTTTCCAAAACCAAATATCCATAAGGATGATTGGTAAACCATCAATTCTGCAGTTGAAAGATGTCACTGATCTGCCATGCAAAAGAAGAGAGTTCAAAATTGCTTTAAAGACATTGTTGTCCTTAAAGCTACCATAGAATTTAAAGATAAATTCGAATAATGAGGAAGTTGCATATTTTCAGAGACATAATTTTCCATCCTTGCTTTTATTAATTCTTTCAATAAACATGTTTTGTTATCCAAATATGAACTACATACTGGGAAAACACTTTATAAAAAGGATAAAAATTCGGCCCCCACTGACCTCATTCTTAAGCTGGTTGTTAGTCATTTATCCGATTGCTTACTAAAAGCTAATTTTATTAAATTACATATCTGAGCATGTAATTTTCAGGTACTGTGGAAAGAGACGAGGGGAGAACTAAGCATTGCTTGAGAAGGGATTTTAAGGAAGGCTTGCCTCATGCTTTTGAATGCAGGTGTAGCAGACAGGTTGACTTCAGTGCTTTTATACATCTTCAGTTATTCTTGTAGCAATTCTGAATCATTTGTTGTCATGCTTCACAGATGAGGAATTTGGGACTCAGAGGGACTGTGCTTTTTCCAAGCTCAGTGGTGAAGGTGAGCTTTAGACCCATCCTCACTGCTTTTTCTACTCCACCATATTTGGCACCTGCAATTTATTGTTGCTCAAAGACACTTTGGTGTAAGCACGTCTCTGACATGCCTTCACTAGGCCAACAGTACATTTCAAAAGGCAAATGAGGAGCACATAGTCAAACAAAAATGGAAAAAGAGCATTACACCTCAGAAAGTGGGAATGTTTCCTGTAACTTCTCTGTAATTCCAACCTTCATGTAACTCACCCCCTGCTTCCTCTCAAGGTTCCCATATATTTTCTCTCCTGGCTCACTTCAAATCTTTTTTACTACCCCTTCTTTCATATTGGGTCTAAATAAAAAATATAAACTGCCACTCCCAACAGGAATTTTTTACAGTAGTTAATAGGTAAGGAGGGACAAAATTCTTTTCAGGATTCTAGATATACCATATTCTCATAAGAAACACAAAAGCACTTCCTGCTTTGAATTTGATTAATATACACCATTGATGAATTAGAACCAAGCCTGAAATTCTAAGAATCATAACCTAATTTATTGTAAAGTTGTCACAAAACAGCCTGTTCAGATTTTTAATGTTAGTAGGCATGGAGACCTGTAAGACACATAAGCAAAAGAAAGTTACAGATGGAAAGTAAATAGAAGGAAAGAATAAGGAAAGGAAGGAAGGAAGAGGGGGGACAGAAAAGAAAACAGGAAGGGAGGAAAATGGTTCTGGAGGAGGGTATTCTGTGTGGCTGGCACTGTTGAACGAAAACAACTTCTTGCTCCCTCTTGGTCACATAGAGTCACTGTCTCTGCATTATTTTTCTTTTGTTCTGAGCATTGCTCTGACATTTCATAAAGGGTGATGACACTTTAGCTATATTGACATTGTTATTCTTCCAGAGTAAAATAAATCAGAATCTACAGCATTTGAAGAAAAAAAAATTAGTTCAGACCTTAACCTTAGAAGCCATTAATTCAGATGATGAATTTGGAATGAAGGAAAATCATTAGAAAAAATGAATTTTACCTATTATTTCAAAAATCTAGTTTTCAAATGCATAGGTTTGTATTAGGTAAATGTAAATAAATAAAATATATTCTCTAGTACAAGAAGAACTTTGGCTTTAGCTGTTTGTCCATATTTAGTTATTTTATGGCTAACATCTTGCATCACAATTAAAGCATCCAGGCCAGGAGTATGCATATTAATATATCTGAGTGGGCTAGGATTTTTAGCTCATGCTAGAATGTTTGCTGGACTAAATTTCAGATTTAGAACAATGGGAAAAAATGTGGTTGACAAGAATAGAATTTTAAAATGCCTTGGAAACTTGATATTCATGTGTCACTTTATCCCTTTCTATGTACTCCTGATATTCATTTTTATGTAAAATTTCTTTAAGGGAATTTTATATTACTTTGGCTTAATTAAACATAATCCATTGCAAAGGTTCAACTATAATGTACTCTCTAATACAAGTTTAAAAATGCATTTAATACTTTACTTCCTTAGCCACAAACTTGATACAGGTACACAAGAATAATCAACAAATGTTGTTCAATCATTTGTCTTTGTTGATGCCATTGGATAAGTGAGTCACCTCAGCATTTCTGCAGTGAAACCTCTTAATTTCCCTTCTAAATATATTTTTGGTCTGTATTTTGGTCCTGACTTCGGTAGTCATGTACACCCAATGGAAAAGAATTCTATTTAGGAACAATTTGAAGGTTCTTCAATGCTTTCATTTTGCACAATTGAGTGGTCTGGTTCACTCTCTTTATTTTTTGCCTACCCTCAGGCAACTTTTTTCATTTGGGGGGAGGGGGTGGTAGTAATGCTTCCAGTGCATTCTAAAGGCCACCAGTGACATAAGTGTGTGATTATGGAGGTCAAAAGGGCACATTTTAGCCAAATATATTTAAGGCAGCTCCTTTACTTTCTTTGAGAAAGTTGTGGTCCTAGTATTAGCTAGTTCTCATGGGTAAGTAGAACAAAAATCATCTGACTGCTTTCTGGAGTGCAGCTAAAAAATTCTATGCTATGTCTCAAATGTACTTTCTTTTGTGTGTGATATTATAATTTGTTTGAGTCCTTTTCTTCCTATTCCTAAGTTTATCTTTAACTCTATAACCACTATTCATATTTTCATTCAACTGGGAATAAATTCTTTTGAATTGTTTGATATTTAAGTTTACTCATTGTGTCACTTTAACAATTCTTTTAATTACTACTGTTAGAAAGTGGTTTTTACTCTTAGGTTTTCTTCTTAGGTGATAAGAAAGGATATAGCATTTATATATATAGAAGCCTATTTACATTGTAATTATATGATGCTATAGCTCTATTCTATGTGGAAAATTCTAGGGGCAAATAAAAATAAAATTATGCCAATAAGCTCAGACACATTTGTACACATTATATAATGATTTGTTACTTAAGAAAGATGAAAAATGTTAATATCAAGGATTTTTAAACTCCTTTTAAAATAAAGAATATGTAGTAACTGCCATTTGTTGAAAGTAAACCTAGAATGAATATTTTTTATTGTTAGCAGTCCAAACTGTAAATAATTTGGAGAAAAATGTAATCTTCCTTTAGTTCTATATCAATCATTTTTGTATGCTTAATTATCAAATATCTGATTATTTATATTTTTGTTTTTCTATATATTTTTCTGTAAAATCAAATGTAGCAATATCTTTATTCTTTCTTATTCAATAGTAAATTGAAAACTTGTGAGAAAGTATTTATTATTTCAGTGATGTCATCTACCAAAATACACAACAAAATATGAAAATAAGGATTTTGTATTTTTCAGTGAGTTAATCAGTGTAAGCACTAAGTCTACATTATTTAGGACAGGTTCTTCATGTACCTGACAAAGGGCCTGCTGCTAGCACATTTTATATTTGACGGACAAAATACTAAGCATTCAGGGCACTTTTGGTGTCTGAGCCTAGATGCAACCCCAAATTCTCCTTAATATGACCCTTTTGGCAACCACTACCTCTCAGGGAGATTGGCAAATGAGATAAGCTTATTGCTATTCTGGATGTAAGTTGAGGATGAGTCTTATTATTATTATTATTATTTTTTACTTATTTCCCCAAATGTGAATGATAAGCCTGAGTTATCTACATGACCGTAGGAACTAGATAACAACTTCACTCTTCATTTTTGACAAGCCTGACTTACTGAACCAAAAATTCCACCTATATTTCAGTGACCTCCAGGAATTTGTGAATAACACATTATCAAACTAAATTATCCAATGGGGAAATAACCCTCCTCCAATACATATTTGGACTAGAATTGTTGCAGCTGTTGCGATGAGAAACCCAAAACGGCACTCAGGAGCAGAGGAACCAGGCTTTATTACGCGTGCAGGCCCAGAGGAAAGTTTGGTTTCCAAATTCTGGGCCCCCAGCCCCAGTTTTCTGGGGTTTTTATTGGGGTCTGCAGGCTCCTGTTCATTGGCTAGCAAGTTGGCGGGTGGAATTTTTCCATTACCTTAGGCAACTAAGCAAGCATGGTTACAGAAGCAGAACTGCAGGTTACGAAATCAAGCAGGCAGGGTTACAGAGCCAGAAGTGCAGGTTTCAGTTCTAAGGCAGGAGATTCTTGTCAGAAAAGGGGGAGGGGGAGGGCTGCAGTGACTTTTCCTTATCATTTCCCCCCTTTGATGCCCTTATAATTCCTATAGGGCATCATCTGTACTCAGGGGACTGTATCCCCTGAGGGCTAGAATCTTGGTGGTAGGTATGCATGATATCATTGTTTCAATGAACCTGATGAGTGCATTTATCAGGCATGGGCCAAAGATGGCCACTATGAGCAAGATGAATAAGGGTCCGGCCAGGGGTAGAAGCCAAGAGGTCCACTGTCCAAGGTTCCAGCCCCAGAACTCGTTTAAGTGGTCCTTCCTCATTTGGATTTGATCCCTAAGTTCTTTCACTTTGGTAGTGACTATTCCTGTCTCATTAACATAATAACAGCACTCTTCCCCTAGGAAGATACATGTCCCCCCTTTCCTCACAAACTGAGGCTTCAGATAACTTATAACATTCTGCTGGCATATAGGTACGGTGGGTAAAGGAAGAGGAGGATTAGTATTTCCCTGAGAGCTGTTTCAACCTAACTGTTGCTGAGAGAGGGGCAGTCTTGTAACAACTGGAGCAGGGCTGGGAACTGGCATCAGCCCTGAAGGAGATACAGCCTAAGGCACAGAAACATCCTACTATGCACCAGTATGCTATAGCAATTAGGGTTCTATTCACAACAGTCCAGTCCGCGGGGGCCACAGCCACAAGTCCAATTCCAAACACCAAGGTGATCAGGCTGCATAAACACAAGCCCCACCAGGAGCAGGGGTCCATTCAGCTGGCGATCAGCGAGGTTGGTGCTCGAGGATCTCGGGTGATTCGCACTCTCGGGGTGGTCGGGTACGGGTTGGGCTGCCCAGCTGTTCTGCTCCTTATTGTGATGGGCCTTCTTGACCCTGGAATGATGAATCCAGGGGGTGATACCTGCAACTTTAAGAGCAGTGGGAGTTGCAAGGATTATGGTATGTGGACCTGTCCAGGAAGGCTGGAGAAGTTCTTTCCTCCAGTCTTTGACCCAGACCTGGTCCCCTGGCTGATGAGGGTGCACTGGGTGTCCCAAGGGAATGAGGTTTTGGGACAGGACAGTTTTATGTGTTTCAGCTAGAATTCTTCCAAGCTGCTGGAGAATGGAATCTAGGTTGGCCTCCCCCGGAAGGCTGAGACTTCCTCTGAACGCCCAGATGATTGAGGGTGGCCACCCAAACAGAATCTGAAAGGGAGAGTAGCCTGTGGGTCCTGGGGTGCACCTAATTTGGAGAAGGAACAAAGGGAGCAAATCTGTCCAGGGGAGACCAGTTTCCTGGCAGAACTTTGCTGGGGTGGCTTTGAGGGTTCGATTCATGTGCTCAACTTTCCCTGAACTCTGAGGTCTGTAAGCGGTATGGAGCGTCCACTTAATTCTCAACATTTTCGTCAGTTCTTGGACTGTGGCAGCCACGAAGGATAGGCCATTGTCACTTCCAAAGGACAGTGGCAGCCCGTGTCATGGAATGACTTCTCTAAGCAGAGCCTTAGTCACTTCTCTTGTCTTTTCCGTGCGAGTGGGGAATGCCGCTACCCAACCTGAAAAGGTGCATATCATCACCAACAGATATTTGTACCCTCGACGCTGTTTCATTTCCATAAAGTCCACTATGATATCTTCAAAGGGGGCCGTTCCCATGTGCTGGACACCTGCCGGAGCATGGGGGCCTTGCAAGGGGTTGTTCTTGGCGCACACTTGGCATTGGCTGCAGACGGTGGTGCAGAGAGAAGTCAGCTGGGCTATGTAATAGTATCTCCCGAGCAAGGCTTCCAGTGCAGTTTTCCCTAGGTGGGTGAGCTGGTGGTATTGCTGGACAAGGGCATGTGCGACTCCTTTTGGCACAAAAATCCAGTTATCTGGGAGCAGCCAAGCCCCTTGGGGAGTTCGCTTCTCCCTTCCTTTTCAGCCCACTCCTGCTCTTATTCGCATGTAGTTTAGTTGATCAGTCCTTTGTCCCAAGAGGGACAGCTGCGGTGTTAATTCTGGACTACAGAATGTTCAGCACCAGTGTCCACCATGAAAGTCATTGTCTGGCCCCGTCTTATAACTTGACCATAGGCTCGTGGGGGCCAAGTTCCAGTGAGCCTGGTCACCCCTATTCAGGGTTGAGTCCTGCCAGCCCGATCAAGACCCCAAGGTGGTCTTGGGGCTCAGGTCGGTATTTTCCTTTAGGGGTGCTTCCTCTTGGTGTCTGAGACTTCTGGGGGCACTCATTTTTCCAGTGCTTGCTCTCTTTGCAGTAAGCGCATTGTTCTCTGGCCAGCGGTGTCCTCCTGGTGCTTCCCCCTTTATGAGGTGGTCCGTTTCGCCTGGCGGGGTCAGCATTTCCCAGGGCTACCGCTAGTAGGGAGGTCTGGTGTTTCACTCGCTTTTTGGCTTCTCGCTCAGCGACTTCGCCTGCCGCCACTTGTGCCACGAAAGTGGCATTCACCATCCTCTGGTTTTCTGGAGCTTCTGGGTCAAAGGGTGTGTAGATCCTGAAGGCCTCGCAAAGCTGTTCATAGAAATCCCCCAGAGATCCATCGGGTTTTTGAATAACTGAGGTTGTTTTTGTCATGTTTGTGGGTTGTTTAGCCTCTTCTTGGAGCCCTCGGAGGCGTGCTTCCCGATATAGTTGGAGCACAGCCAGTCCCTGTTCAGTGTTAAAGTCCCAGTTAGGCTTAGTTTCCGGTGCCGGTGCCGCCACCCATGCCCAATCCTCCAGGTCTAGGACACCAGTAGCGGCTTGCTCTTGTAGTCACTTTTGTGCTTTCACCAGGATTCACTGTCTCTCCTCAGTGTTAAATAGAATCAGGAGGAGTTGGTGACAATCATCTCAGGTGGGACAGTGGATCTGGAAGATGGATCCCATGAGATCAATAAGGGCCCGAGGCCGGGGTGGACCCTGCATCTCACGGAGGGGCATCTGCAATGCGGGCTGCGCTGATCGGAGTCTCCTTGCCAATGGGGTTGCAGGACTCCCCTGTGGGGGTGTTGTCGGTTCTGCAAGGGCCGGGGGTGGTGTCCCTGCGTGATTCACCTGTACCCCCAGGCCAGGAGGGGAGACCGAAGGGGGAGGCATCTCTGGGAGACCCGCAGGTGCTCTTGGGCCAGGAGGAAGGGCTGGGGCAGTTGGCACATATGGCAGTGGGGGCAGTGGTGGGTCTTCTTCCGAGGACCCCTGATAAATGAGTGGTTTCTGGTGCCTTGCTTCTTGTGCAACTAAGACCCTGCTCTGTCCCTTCTTTCCAATGCACAAGCGAACCCAAGGGGGCAGAGTCTGGGCTATTTCTAACCAGAAGTCAATATAGGGGAACTGATCTGGGTGGCTAGGGGTTCCGGTGACTACTAGCCACACCGTACAGACCTTGGCTACATCTAGGGTCCTTTCTGAGGGCCAGTCGACATTAAAAATGGGCCACTCCAACTCACATAGAGTTCGGAGGGTGCCGAGGTTCATCCAGATATCATAATCTCTGAAAAATCCCTTCCTGAGGTTTTTAAGCATGCAGTTCAAGACAGTGGATTTTGACTGTGATGAGCCCATACCCTGTGTTGGTGGTGCAAGACAGACAAAGGTGGGGTGCCTCTTTCAAGGCCACTCAGATGCCCGCCTGTCCGTGTCTCTCATGGGAACTTAGGCTCGTCCTAAATTAGCTAAGGTGTCCAGACAATTTTCTGGGTGGGCCGTTATGCCATATGATGTAGCCGCAGAAATAGGTTGGGGCCCACGCTGACCCCGTGGCACAGGCCATGGGGCCACAAACTGGTACGATAGGCACAAACCCCTACCGTCCACATTCACGCACACAATCACTCAGAGGAATTGCCCTATACTGGAGTCTCATCACATGAGACCTTAGGAGGTGATCAGTCTCCTCTTCCATCCGGAGACGGGCCTGACTGGGGCTTGGCACCCGGGTGCTTACCTTTCTGAAGTCTTCTGATATCGTTCAGTCCGTCTGTCTCCTGAGTCCGACCGGGACGTGGGGACGCAGCCTGTGGGGGTCTGCCTTGGAAGGAGGTCCTGTCAAGGCAACAGGAGGCACCTACCTCTTTCGCTCAGAGATCACTGTTGGCTACGCCCTTCGGTCCCAAGCCGGAGGCACAATGAGCCTGCTCGGTTGGGTTTCCCAGTCAGGGAACCAAATGTTGGGTTGTCGTGTTGAGAAACCCAAAATGGCACTCAGAGGAGTGGAGGAACCAGGCTTTATTATGCGCGCAGGCCCAGAGGAAAGTTCAGTTTCCAAATTCTGGGCCCCCAGCCCCAATTTCCTGGAGTTTTTATTGGGGTCTGCAGGCTCTCATTCATTGGCTAGTGAATTGGTGGGTGGAATTTTTCCATTACCTTAGGCAACTAAGCAAGCGTGGTTACAGAAGCAGAACTGCAGTTTACAAAATCAAACGGGCAGGGTTACAGAGCCAGAAGTGCAGGTTTCAGTTCTAAGGTGGGAGATTCTTATCAGAAAAGGGGAAGGGGTAGGGCTGCAGTGACTTTTCCTTATCAGAATAGGGATGAAGAGGAGTAAATCATTACCCCTCCACAACCTGAAGCTGCACTGCAGTACCTAATTATTTATGCCTTTAATATGAATAAAAAATATAGTCAACAAAATCTCTGTTCTTTGGAGCACTGTAGGCAACCAGAAATGTGCAAAGGAATCCTTTTTCTAGGAATAACAATCATATTGTCTCACTTTGCTGGGTGGTTTACTTCTGTGGTATTACCTGGCCAAGTGCCCAGCAATGGGAGCCCACTCCCCAATTTGTGTGCTGTATAGTTATTAACAACTGGTAAAACACAGCTTACTTTGCTCTAGTATTTTGTTCCCATGCCACTATATTCTTAAATCTCCTGGAATATTGAAGAGAATATATGTGAATGGAGATGTACTTTCTTTTCCTGTTTGAAGGGCGTGTAAGTCATGTACTACAGAATTGGAGAACTGGAAGCATCTATACCTATTAACAATTGTCAGTGAAGTAACAATTTACATTAGAGAAGAAATAGCTCGTTTGCTTTCAGGACTGAGTATCTTACACCTAAAGATAAGCTTACCCACTGGGAATCCTTCCATCACTCTTAAATTTGGAAACCAAACAGATCTTTTAAGAAGAAACACGCTGTATTGTGTCAAAAGCTTGGCTTTACATGTTTTCTCAAACAGCCTTTTAACAAACTATAGTTCAATGCATTTGTTGACTTCGTGAGGGGAATTACAAGGTTTTCTGAATGGTATTGTTTACAGGAATGAAATGCTATGCAGTGCCATTTGCTAGTATATTAAATTGAAGCAGAGGACAATTTCACTTTTCAAAATGCTAGTACTTAGCGATTTATTAACTCTAGTCATTAAGCCCAATGTGAATGTCCTGTGGCAAATTGCTGGCTTCTACTCTTTTTTATAGGACACTTAATTATATAGTTCACATCTTTTAAGCACCAATTTACGTAATTATCTCAATGAATATTTTCCCCAGTATGTTATGCATTTGATCAATGTGCAAGAATTTTATTTTTGTTTATCATCGTATTTAGATTCTTTTGACTTAAGATATGATTATGCCCAAATGGATTTTGAAATATTACTTTATTAAATATTAAATGATTTATAAACACATTTTTGACAATTTTTTAGGCCTTTCACATTTGTAGGTATTGGTACTTCACTTCTTCAGGGCTGCGGGGTTCATAGGAAAGAACAATGTGAACTGGAAGGCACTGAGTGTTTATTGAAGGCTGAGGCTGCTTATTTTCTTTGATTACTACAGAGGGCTTAACCCAATGTTGTGAATATAGCAAGTATTTGGTACATTGTTTTAAGTGATTAAAAGATCTTGATCTGAAACTTGGTTCTAACAAGCTGTTACTTTGTCACCTTCATTTACTCCATGTCCCAAATAGGCATCGTAATGTAGTGCTCTAACTTAAAAGATTTTTTTGAGTACAAAATGAAAGGATAGGTAAAACTCTCTTGGATGACCAGGTAACTGCATTGTACAAATGGCAGTCAGGTGTCATTTTCATTATGTCTTTTTAGATAAGAGTCACAATAGATCTGACTGAAAGAGCAAAAAACTTCATTTTATCTCATTGTCTTTCAAAAGATTCAAAGAGAAATGCGTTTTTAAGAACATGGGGATTGTTACTAAACAAAAATCATTAGAGATTTATTTGTAGACTTTAACTTGGTTGTCAATATTAATTTTTTCAAGCAGTGCTTTCGAATTGTCATTTTTCATTTTCTGGTTTGAAATATTCAAAACAAAACATCATTTGTGATGGCACACTGATACATTAAGGCCGTTTTTCCATTATTTTGAAAAAAAACAAAAAACAAAAACAAAGAGACAACTAAATATTTATAAATAAAACCACATGTTGGCCTGGGCTAAATCCTGACGAGTCCCTTTCCTTTACCTGTTTCCAATCAGGGTTGCTCTGCACTTTCTAACCTTGAAACAGATCTGCATTGAAATTCAAATCTTATTATCTAAATCCAATGATTTCATTCTCTAAATAGAGAACAGGCAAGGAAAGGAAGCAAGAGCAATAGATCTTTTACTTCACTATTATCCCTTTTTTTTTTTCTTTCATCTATTGTGGGGAAACTGAAAATTAGTTGCTCTTCCTGCTATATTCTGAGTGGGGGTGGAGTAGGAGGGCATGAGAAAGTCACTCAGTAGGAAGTCTCTCATTTGAAGGTGTTAGGTATTGGGTAACTGCCACCTTTTCCCAACTATTAAAAGGGCCACCAGGTTCTGAATCAAACCAGGGGAGTTTCTGCATTTCTCAATCTTAGGGAAGAGAATCATTTAGAACAACTGACCAGTTAAGTAAGGAATGTTCAGTAATTTCATTTCACAGATAGATATTGAAAAGTACTTTATAAAAATAATGTCCAATTCTATTTTATAACTCTGCTGGATTAACTTTTCATAAACATGGGTAATTAATATCTTCATTTCACTAAATATTTCATTTTTTTTCAATTTGAAAAGGTTTATTATACATGTATATAAATTAAACAGCTGTTTAAATTTCTAGAGTATTTGCATAATGATCCAGATCATTTTTACTTCATCACACTTTACAAATGATTATAACTATTGCATGGACTAGTGGAAATAATATTTTTGAGGCATGGAAAAAGAGACTTGGCACTCTCCTAGGAAGGTTAACTTACCAAAGTTATGGCTACCATATTCTTGTATGAGTCCAAGCACCACTTTTTATAAGTAATTTCATTAAACATGTATTTTTGCAGGTCAATGGGTGAAAAAGATGTGGTATTTATAAAGATCCACTTATAATTAGAGGTTTAATAAGCTTTTAGAGTCATGATGACAAATTATTTCCAGTAAAACTCAATGTAAATGAAATTCCTGTTTCCCTGGTTTTAGGCCAGGGGCTGAATCCCATGAACTGCACTAATATCTTTTTGCTTATGGCTCTCTGAGCAGAGTCCTGTGCCTACTCTTGTGTAACCTGACTCTCCCTCATAGAGGAGATCTAAGGTATTTAGATCTGGGAGATCAAATGGCAATTTGTTGTTTCTCAATAATTTGGGTGAAAGGTTTGAATAAACATTTTAATAAATACCTATTATGTGTTAGACTCAGTGCTAGGTGCTGGGGATAAAGTTGTGAACAAAATGACAAGATTATGACCTTTGTCATGCTTACAGGAGTCCCAGTTGTCAGCTGAATTGATCTACAAGATAATCAGGACCTAGTGGCAGAAGGAACCTGTCCCCATTCCCATTGCTCTGCTGCCCTTTTGCCTGCTCACATTTGCAGTAGGTACATAGTTCAGGTCCTTGATCTTTGTCTCTTGTTGCATAATTTGTTGAGACACTAAGTATTACATTTTCAATAAGGTATAATTTGAAATTGGCTTCTGACTTAGCACAGTAAGGGCAAACTCAAATTTTGCTAATGGGAAATCTAACCTTTAAAATTCTTTCCTAGTAAAACAGACAAAAATCTGATTATGTTGTAAACTTCTTTACAGCTGAGTTATTGAAGTGTGCATTGACTGTGTTTTATATTTTCTAATGGTTAAGGATGATCTTAAATATTGGCTTGTGTTCCTTAATTGACACACTTTCACCTAAATGAAGCAAGTCTCTAATGGCCAGAGATCATGACTAAGAAGCAATTGTGATAAATAAAAAAAAGGTTTCCTACACTAATTACCTAAAACTCTTATACAACAGTGATCAAGTTAAGAAAATGACTCTTAAGACAGATGCAGGCATACCTCAGCGATATTGCATGTTTGGATCCAGACCACTGCAATAAAGCAAATATTGCAGTAAAGTGAGTCACAATTTTTTGGTTTTCCAGTGCATAAAAAAAGTTTGTATACACTATGCTATAGTCTATGAGTGTACAATAGCATTATGTCTAAAAACAATGTACATTAAATACTTTAATACTTTATTGCTAAAAATGCTAACCATCTGAGCCTTCAGTAAAAGTCAACCATTTTGCTAGTGCAGTGTCTTGCCTCAGTGTTAAAGTCTGCTGACTTGATCAGGGTGGCAGTTGCTGAAGGTTGGCAATTTTTTTTTTTAAGTAAAGAAGTGATTTTACTTACTTCAAAGATGGTAAATGGGTTATCATTCCTGTCAAAATGCAGATCTCTGCCTAAAGAGATTTCAGATTTAGACTATTGGCTTCTTTTTTTCATACTTTTTTTTTTTTTTTTTTGTAGTTTTCTTCTTTATTTTTAAAGTTTTACATTACAGAAAAGTTATATTGAAATTATAGGGGATTCCCATATACCCCATGACCTCACCCTCTCACATTTTCCCCTGTTAATAACATCTTTCATTAGTGTGGTACATTTGTACAATTAAGGAACAAATATTGAAGCATTGCTACTAACCATGGTCTATAGTTTACATTATGGTTTACACTTTGCACCACACAATTTTATAGGCTTTGGCAAAATGTATAATGGACTGTATCCATCATTGCAATATCATGCAGAACAATTCCAGTGTCCCAAAAATGCTTCATGTTACACCTATTCTTCCCTCTCCCTCCCCTCAAAACCTCTGGTGACCACTGCCTTTATATCAATGTTACCAGTTCTTCTATTACTAGATTAGTAAGTCTACTCTGGTCCATAGTTGCATTCCCCCCTTATATGTGTTCATTCCTCAGTCTTGAGGATTTGGGGATGGTGATGCCCACTCTGCTTCGGATCCCATTGGGGCAGATGAATAGAACTGTCTTGTGGCAATTTCTTAAAATAAGACAAAAATGAAGTTTGCTGCATCGATTGACTCTTCATAAAAGATTTCTTTGTGGCATGTGATGCTGTTTGATAGCATTTTATCCATAGTAGAACTTTCAAAGTTGGAGTCAATCCTTTCAAACCCTGCTGCTGCTTTATCAACTAAGTTTATGTAAAATTTTTTTCTTTTAATATTTTTTTTTCTATTTTTTAAAAGATATTTAGATTGCATAAATGTTACACAAAAATTATAGGGACTTCCATATGCCCCACTTCCCACACCTCCCACAACCTCCCACATAAACATCCTTCATTAGTGTGGCACATCACCTGCAATGGATATCATTTCAACAATGTTCACATCTTCACCAGAAATAGATTACATCTCAAGAAGCCACTTTCTTTGCTCATCCTCAAGAAGCAACTCTTCATTCTGCAATCATGAGATTGCAGCAATTCAGTCACATTTTCAGGCTCTACTTCTAATCTAGTTCTCCTGCTATTTCCACTGCATCTGCAGTTACTTCCTCTGATGTTTTGAGCCCCTCAAATTCATCCAAGAGGACTGGAATCAACTTCTTCCAACTCCTGTCAATGTTGTCATTTTGACCTCCTCCTATGAATCATGAATGTTCTTAATCTTAGTGGCATCTAGAATGGTGAATCCATTCCAGAAGGTTTTCAATTTACTTTGCCCAGCTCCATCAGACAGAGACTGGAACAATCAGTCGACAGAGCAGTCAGAACACACAAAACATTTATCGATTAAGTTCTTTATTATATGGGCACAGTCCGTGGCACCCCAAAACAATTACAATAGTCACATCAGAGATCACTGGTCACAGATCACCATAACAACTTTAATAAATAAAAAGTTTGAAATATTGAGAGAATTACCAAAATGTGACAGAGACACGAAGTGAGCATATGTCATTGGAAAAATGATACCAAAGACTTGCTTGACACAGGGTTGCCACAAACCTTCAATTTTTAAAAAACACAGTATCTGTGAAGCACAATAAAGCAAAGTGCAAAAAACGAGCTATGCCTGTACTTCTGTATCATTCACCCAACACTTCTTTACAGTATTTCAGCTACTGTGAATGATATTCCTTAAGTATATCGCTGATCATATGGATGTACTTGGTTCAGAGTCACACAATGGTCCCATTCTAATGTTTGATTAGTGCATTTATAGTTAACAGTTCTTCCATTTATTTTCTCAAACAACGTTATAAGACAGTGTTTGTCTCCTTTTTTAAGACTGGGAGGTTTCATGTCTTCTGAGGGGTCCCTCACCCAAAAAATGCAGAAACCTGCCTGAACCCCAGGCTTGTCTAAATCCAAAAGTTTTGCTCTTTTTTTCTAACTCATGCTGCCTCAATCTTTGGACTTCATAAACTTATGCTGTGCCCTGTTTATTCAAGGGCACCAAAAGTCCTTCCAAATGATATCCAACACTTACGTAGCATTGCTGTGTGCCTGGTGCTGTTCAAAGCACTTCACAGATATTAGCTCATTTATTCCTCACAATGGCCTTATGAGAAAGTTACTATTATTATAGTCCCCATTTACAGATGATTAAGAAAGTTATTATTAGTATAGTCCCCATTTACAGATGAAGAAACAGAGGTATTAGGTAACTTCATGGTCACAGAGCTAGAAAGCAGCAGAGCCAAAAGTAGAGCCCAGAGCATCCAAAGTTAAGGCCTTACTGCTATACTGTCTCTGACATAACAGATTATCTTTCAATCCTCAGCTTTCCACTTCTAGAACCAGTTGCATTCCTTCATAGGGAGTGCTGAAAAGCAATGGTGACAGAATTCCTGAAAGCCATAGAATAAAAGTTAGGAGTGGGCTAGAATAGAATTGCTACTGTCTATGAAGTACAGATGTGGAGAAGTCCTATGCCATACAGATTATTTTCCTTCTCCTTCACATAAACTCAGGAATTGAAACCCTGAGTGGGCTTCATGGCCCACCTTCCACTCTGGTACCCTGCAAAGCCATAACTAAAATTCTCCATATGGAACAGTGAAAGACCAGCCAAAATTAAACATGGCTGTGGCCAAAAAGAGAAAGATAATAGTACCAAAGATACACATCTCTGGAATCAGAATCTCTGCAAATAATTTAATTGCCAAGTTATTAGTAATGATTCTGAACCTTTTATTGAAAGATTGAGGCAGCATAGGTTAAAGAAAAGAGCAAAGTTTAGGGATTTAGACAAGCCTGGAGTTCAGGCAGGAATCTACATTTACTGGGTGAGTTACCTGACAGAAGACATGTCTTCCCAGAGTCTTAAAAAAGGAGACAAACACTATTTTATAATGTTGTTTGAAATAATAAATGGAAGAACTATGTTACCTATAAAAGCAGTACTCAAACATAAGATATTTTGGCTAAGCAACCAGAGTTTACTTTAAGTTACTATATGCATTTTCCTATTAGCTATGCCATTTTGAGTTATGAACAATGGTGTTAAAACATTGTACCTTATGAAATAAGGCCATATTTCATTGGTATTTATACACATTGTTAATACCTCATATATGCCTGTGTGTATATATATATATACGTACTTACCAAATGTTTGTTTATATTCTGCTTTCCAAAAACATTTGGATAATTAGGTTTCTCTATTCTCTCTCTCACTATCATAATTAGTATAGAGCTCTTCATCTTACTGGTACTACCTAATGATATCTTTTTCTGGAAGATGTGGGAAATGTGGGGATACTGGAAGAGAAGAAATGTAATTTATTAATGGGAAATCTCTCACAAATAGTTTGTTCATAACAAAAGTACTTAATTTTTTCCTAGACATTCATTATTGGAGAGCATGTGTGTGCGTTCTGAGAAAAGCTACGATTTTAAAGCCTCTTTTCTGAATTACTTTATAAAAACTTTTTTTGTATAATGACCTAAAAAGTCATTTTAAAAAAATAAGTGTATATAGATTTTACACTAGAAATTAAGTCTACAAAGCAGTAGGTACCTCCTATTCTTTCATTTAAGCAAGAAGGAAATTGTCATGATCAAAATTTTCAGGCTTTTATTTCTTCTGAAGACAGTAGTTTTTAATGGCAAAGACCCAGCATGATAAAAAAGATTTTTATTGTTTAGTGAACAATAATCTCCAGGTAGAATCTAAATATATGCAACAACCCGAGTAAAAATTACTAGAAGTTGACCACTTTTTAAGAACTTTGGGGACTTCAAATATGAGCTCTGAATAGGAACTAAAAAACTCTGGAAATAAATAAATTCAAGAAAATAGCTCCCTTGGGAAGGGGGCAGGAAAGGGAATGAGCTCAGAAATGAACCTTATCTGCAATGAAGACAACATTAATTCAATTTTCTGTAGAAAAGGGTCATTTTAAGTATCATTATAAGATTTTTGTCTTCATTAATTAGATTACTCAATTTCAATTTAACTCTGCTTTGCTCCTAGTATTTTTAGAAACTACTCATATATAAAGTCCATGTAAAGAGATAATGATCATGGATATGAACAACCATATTTTTAATATCAGTACCAAATAAAATGTATGATTTTTACTACTTTTTCATTCAGCTGTGAAATAAGGCTTTGCATTTCTGCCATATTTTAAAATGTGTCCTACTCATGTATTTTCTAAGTAAGGAAATATATATGAAAAGACTTCAAATATGGAAATACTTCTGAAATATAACATCAGTAAAAATATAGTATAAAACCCTTGCACAGAACTGGTCATATCTTTTGAGAGATACTAATCTTTTCTTAAAATTTTGAATAGACTGCCTTGAGTCACAAAACAACATGTCATTGCATTTAATACTCTGACAATATGCCAAGGACAAATTTAGAGACATATAGCATTTTCTTTCTCCACAGATGTGATTTAAAAACCAAAAGCAGGGAAACAGATATGGTTCAAGTGATTGGGCTCCCATCTACCATAGAGGAGGTCCAGAGTTCAATTCACGGGACCTCTTGGTGAAAGGCAAGCTGGCCTGAGTGGAGTGCTGGCCCATGCGGGCTGGTGCAGCAAGATGATTCAACAAAAAAGAGACACAGAGGAGAGACATAAAGAGACACAGCAGACCAGGAAGCTGGGGTGGTGCAAGAGATTGAGCAGCCTCTCTTCCATTCTGGATGGTCCCAGGATCAATTCCTGGTGCTGCCTAAAGAGAAGATAAGAGAAGAACACACAGAGAGCAGACAACGAGTAAAAAACAGCAAGGGGGGAGGAGAGAAATAAATAAATAAAAATAAATCTTAAAAAAAAAACAAAAAAAAAAACCACTCCACAGAGTGCACACCACAATATTCTTGTAACCATGTAACCGTGGACATACCAAGAGGAGGGAAACAATGCAGGCTATAATACTGAAATGACATCTACAAGTAACACTCTGAAATCTTTTCATAAACTAGGCGCAAAGCAGAGTTAAATTGAAGGTGCCCTTCATGGATGTTGTTAATCTACTGCCCTGGTGATTTTATTTACAACTGTACACCTAGATCCAACACTGATGGTTGCCTAGATTTTGAGATTAAACATTGGGAATAGCTTGGAAATAGTCATTTAAAATCCATGTATACTTTTTTTAAATATAGATTTTAAAAATCTAATTGAATACAATATTCCTTGTATATTGAAAGAATTTTTGAATTAGGTATATTTTTTAAAGTCTCTAACTAATACCTTTTTTATATTTTCTTTTTTATTCATTAAATTAATCAATTTAGAGATATTTAACAGCTCCTTCAGATACCATTAAAAATGTCCTATATATTTTATTTAGGTAAAAATCCAGTCTCTGAATTTAGAAGAAAGATATTGTGAAGTACACATAAAAATAATCCTTAAGGTTTATGTATTTGTTTTCTAGAAAGCCATAGTTAGCTCTTCCCAAGTCCTAGTGACTTTGGAAGCTGGCCTCTAGTATAGAATATTCGATGTTCTGCATCTCTTTCTGGTTTTTAGTTTGTTCACTGGACTGGGCCATGTCTTCCTGTTTCTTAGTATGGTTTGTAATTTTTTTATTGCTGTCTGGTCATCTTTTTATCTTGATGAGTTTATTCAGTTTATTAGCTTTTTTATTTAGGGTTTTATTTAGTTACTGTTTTTGTGAGTGTGCTAAGTTTTCTCTTTTTTTTTTTTTTTTTTTTTTTTACCAGGAGGTCCCAGGGATCGAACCCGGGTCCCTCCATATGGGAGACGGACGCCCAACCATTTGAGCCACATCCGACCCCTAAGTTTTCTCTTTGACACTTTGTTCCTCTTATTCTATTTCCTTGCTGTTGTCTATGTTCCCTTGGAAAAAAAAAAAAAGATTAGAGCCAGAGAAAGTGAAAGAGGTAAGAAAAGAAAAAGCATAATAGTAATAATAATAGTAAAAGTTAGAAGAGGAACTATATAAGACCTAGGAAAATGAATAATTAATTTGTGTAAGCAGTGTAGAGTAATAGGAATAAAAAACAATGAAATGGGAGACCAAATAGAGAAAAATACATAGAATGAATTAATAAGCAAGGCTGATGAGGAGAGAGGGAAGGAGAAAAGAAAAGATGAAAAGAAAAAAGTTAATAAAAGAAAGAAAACAGAATAGATGAGATAGAAATAAAAACCAGAGAAATTGAGGACTAAACAAAAGAGAGGGGAAATGTAAGAACAAAAACAGAAAGCAGCAGATAGAAAGATGAAGGAAGGAAAAGAGATAGCACTGGTAGACAAAATCGGTATACACAGAAAAGGGGAAACCAAGGAAAAGGAAGCACAGCAAACAAGAAACGAGCCAGCAGCACCTAATTTAAAAAAAGAAGGGGGTGGGGGGAGAAAGAAGAAAGAAAAACAAACAAAAAAAAAAACCCAAAAACATAAGCAAGCAATCAAACAAAACTAAGAAAAAATAGCCTTCCCTCTTAGGCCCCTGAGGAGCTTCTCAGGCTACTGGTGTTCATCAATCAATTACCTTACAGCCTGACCTCTGCAGGTTTGGAAGCAGGTTTTAGCGAGTAAACTAAGTTAAATTTGTAAAAAGTAACCTTTTTTTTTAGTAAAAATAAGAGACCCAAGAGAAGCTGATACAAAAATAATGTCTATGTTTTCCCTGTCCTAAAGTATCAGCGGGATGTTTGATAATCCAGTGGATCACTATTCTAAGAGGAGACAGGAATCAAACTAGGGACCTCCTATGTTCAAGGTAGAAACTCCTCCACTGAGCTAAACTTTCTTGTTGGGTCAGTTAGCTCTTCAGAAAGCTATCCAGTCTCTTTCCCTCAGGCAGGTTAGACTCTTTGCAGTTGGGTAGATTCCTGCTGATTAGGAGCCTGTCTGTCCCTGCCCCTTTCTATTCGTATTGCTTTTTCTCCCAGGGCAGCAGGACACAATAGCCTGCGTGAGCAGATCCTGTCTCACCTCTCCTGGTCAGGTTGAGTTCCCTCCTGAAATTCAAATGGGACTCTGGTGACCAAATTCACCACAAAAAAATGACTCTCAACCCTCTTCCAGACCACCCCCTCCTTCCAGGGGACCCTAAATAGGCTCTTGGAAGTTTATTAAGCGCTTCGACTGCCCACCTCCCTTAGGAGAGTTGGAATTTTGATAGTTTTCAGCATGGGACTAGTCAATTGCCTGACTCTGCCTGCTCCCAGCCCAAGTTTCTCTATCCCAGAGCAGTTGGGTAAATCAGGCTGCCTCAGCAGATTCACTTCTCCCCTCTTCCTGGTGCCGCCTTGAGCTGGCTGCTCCCCAAAGTTCAAAGGGGGTCAAGGCAACCAAACCCACAGAAAGGAAACCCCTCTTTGCTAGAACCCTCCCACTCTTGGAGAATGCTACCCAGCAGGAGTCAGGGCTCCTAGCGGCTTTTTGCCTTGAGGGTGGGGCTTAGCCATCTGCAGTCTCCAGCCATAGGGGCAAGAAACTCTCGGTTTTACCTTGAGTTCTTTATCTCTTTGTCCACCTCCTTCCTGATCAATGCCCTGCAGCCTCCTGCTCTGTGGGTTCCCAAAACAGCTCACTCAGGCAGGATCTTTTCCCACTCAGCCATTTTTTGCGAGAAAGATAGTGCGTGCCCACTTAAACTGACGCCATCTTGCCGCCTCTCCCTATTATAGGATATTGAATCACCTAATTGTGAAGTAATTATAATTATTCCTGGGGCAGGGTATCAGAAAAGTTATAAATATTAAACGATACTATCAGTAACATCTTAGTGAGAATGGGACAGAAGTCATTTTACAGAAAATCCCCGTATGTATTCATGAGGAACATTCCTCTTTTTACAGTCAAATTTTTGTAAACCTGCCCCAAATGGCAACTATAAAATTAAAATCAAATTATGCTTAATTTCCTGTAGACCAATAAAGTATAAGCACATATATTTTCTCTTCTTTGGAAAAGATTAACTCTAAGAAGTCAAGGCATATTCCAGTACCATATCAGAATCACTTTTAAATATAGTTCTTTATAACAGTAAAATATGCTTATAGTAAAAGTTTCATACTCTTCACAAGGGTAAAAAGCAAAAACCAAAAGCATAAATATCACTTAAACAGGACCTTATAAATTTCCAGAAAATTACAATTTATCTTATAGAGAATCTATCTTATACATGGAAAAAAAACAATTTAAATATCAAATTTTGAACATTTTGTATTAATATATTTGTTCTAACACTCCATTGGGGGAGAGGAAGCAACCAACAACTATTTGGGGATTGGATAAATTCCTAGCTGCTTTTAATACAATTTGTCAGAATCCATGATATTTGATGAATGAATGTTTGCTTACTTAAATTATCTGCATCATTAAAGAAAACTTACAAGAAATAGCAGTAAGACCAGACATTAGGAAATCTCAAGAACAAAAAAATTTAAGAAAGCATTTTTTATCCTAATAGAGAGGGGGGAATATGAGGAGAAAAAAACTATTAGAACAGAATGGGCTGGATTCCAATTTACTTCATTATATCCAATTTATCTTTACTTGTTGTTTATATTAATTTCTCACAGTTCTTCTTATTGAAATTAAGGATTCCTCAAACTAACTAGTAACTATTACTTGCAAATTTACCATATAAATACAATAGTTGCTAATATTTATTTGTTGACTTTCTCTAGATTAAGCTGAAATTACCTGGGAATAAAGACAAAATGATGATCAACAGTGGTAAAAGTATAATGTCCCTGTCCCCCCTTGTTAAGAAAAAAGAAGTGTTTACATTTTCAGCAGGATAAGAAATTTTAAAAAATGCACAGCTATGGTCTTGGTCTATCTTGATCAATAGGTCTCATGTAGCAAACACAATTGTGATATTTCAGATAGTTTTTCCTGTTAATTTTAGAGAAGCTATTCACATATGTTTAAAAATATATATACATTTAAGCATGTATACATATAGCTATATATACATATACCTATTACATATTAATGCATAAACATAAATACATAGAGAGAGTGCTCATTTTTCTACCACAGAAAATCACTAAAAATCACATTGAGGTTATTTTGCTATAGGCCTATGCTAGGGTACATATCTATATGAGCCTTGAGACATTCTGGTCCCTTGCAAAAGTCATCTGGAGAGAGAAAAGAAAATCCTAAAAACAAAACTCAGCTGTGGAAAAATCAAGTTATCCACATTTTTATTTTGCTATTAACTTCAAAGGAATCAATTCCTATATGGAATATGTTTTGTGGAATATGAAAGGAAGAGAAGGATTTGGCCAGGAGAACAGAAGGATAGGATCAAAGTGCAAAGCTGGGAGAAAGCCTGCAAAATGCTTTGTTGTACTCAGAAGTATTGGCTGTGCACTTTGAACAAAATCAGATTAGTTCATACTCATCAAAAACTAAATGAAGAAGCAAGCGATACTTATGATGGAATTTTAATTGTTTAAATGAAATGATCTAACTTATTAGTGGAAACAATATGTTTCCACTAATGACAGTATTCTCAAATTTCTTAGAGAGATACTAGATTTGAAATGAGACTAGAATTAGCCTTTGATTATTTTACAAAACTGTACTCTTGGAAAATAGTTTACAGTCCAGGTTTTGTCTTATATTTCTTAATCCTGAAGAATGAAGTCTATAAAATCTAGATTCTTGTGAACTAAGCAATCCTCTTCTTATGTGCAGTTCCCCAAATATTCCTGGAGAAAAACGATGAAGATTCTCTTTTCCTATAGAATTTGTAGAGCCCTCCCAATCACCAGGCATCTTCTCCTTAGCCCAGAGGGAGGAGCAGGGTTTTCCAAGGCAATGTCTGGGCATGCACAGCACTAAAGGTTCATGAAGAAAGGGGTGGGACCAGAATTCTACCATTCCTTTACTACTGCCTGGGCTATAAGCAAAGAGGCCTAGGTTCTAGTCCCTGCTTTGCTATGTAATTTGGTCAAGCCTTAGAGATTTTCTCATCTGAAAACAAGAAAGCTGGATCTGTCCGCACCTTTTCAATTCCATAATTTGATAAGACTGCTATTAACTGGTGAGCATATCCCTAGAAACACCATTATTACCTGGAACATCTTGAGCCAACAGTTACAATGGTAATGTCTTGTGCCTGCTATAAAAAATTCTATCCCCTGAGTCATAATCACTAGCATAATTGCTAGATGTAAGTGATTCTTGGAGAAAACTATTATCACAAAGGCACCTGAAATTTACAAGTATCATGGGAATAGGAAGGCGCACAGGTATTAAGTCATGAATTCTCAACCAGAAACAGCAAGAGGTATTTGTGTTTACATGAGCCTTAATATGTCCTCCTTCTAAAGACTGATATAAATGAAAGCAAAAGTATCTCAGCAATTTTGTTGGATTTATCAGAAAAGTATTCTTGAGCAATAAGTTCTTATTTAACTCTAAGTATAAGTGGCTTTACTCATTGGCATATAGGGCAAGAACTTACCTGTCCCAAAATAATTCTTCCAAGGGCTTGTCATAATACCACACTTCACTCTTCTCTGGCTCCAAATGTCTTTCCCAGATTTATCTTATGGCTGAGAAAATCAGAGTGGGAGGAACTGGAAAGCAGTCATGGTAAGATGAGCTAGTACATGGAGCACAGCTAAATGATTCTTAGGAGGTTGGAGAACAACATAAGGCAACTGACCAGGAAGTGAAGGGTCTACCTAGGAACATCAGGCAGCCAGTCTGGGGATAAAGAGGAACACGAAGGCACAGAGGCTAGGATGGAGTGTTTGTTAGTGAATACTTGACAAGCTGGGTTAAACTGAAGGAGAAGGAGTGCAAGGGTCCTTGGCTTATGGCTGAAATCTTGCCACAGGCTGTCATTAATTTTAATCTTTTCAAAAACCATTTTACTGAATTATTTTGTTTTTTGCTTCACTACTTCTCATAGTGCTGATTCATCAAGACTAATTCCATGCCTGGGGTTTTTTCAAATTTTTCTCCTAAATGAATAATTTAATGCAAAAGGCCTAATACCTAAAAATATCCTACATATTGAAAGAAAGTAGTACAAACTTGTTGAAGCTCATGGTAATTGGGTAAGTACATCGTATCCCTTAGTATTTTGAGCATTATCCCCAGCTCCACCTTGCCCTGCTTTGGTGATAGTCAAAGGAAAACAAGTTACAGCAAAATCATTCTCAATAGTTATGATGGATAATAAAGTAGGATGGAAACTATATGACTCTTTAACAACACTAACAACAAAATTAAATGATGATAGATAGATAGATAGATGGATAGATGGATGAATGTGTGTGTGTATGTGTGTGTGGCCAAGCTTCTTAAAGTGCTGTGTCAACACTTTTTGGTTCAGTTGTCATCAGTAACTGAGAGAATATCTATTTAAGACTGAATGCTAGACAAGTGAAAACTAACTTGATTCATGTTGGATTACTTTTGTTAGTCCAGTGTCTTTGAGTTCTCTGGGTAGCAATGTAGAATATATGTAGATAATTATACTAGAATGGTTTACATGATAGTCAATGAATTCTATTGACTGAGGGTAAAATATCCTGTATTAAAACAAAGCCATTTTACATGGATTTGCTACACCAAAAATTACCTATTGAAATCATTTTAAATGGTTCTGGCCATCGATAATTTGTATTGATCACCTTCAACTTGTATGTATCAAACTGCACTTAAGATGTTTCTTTCAATAATTGTGCATCATATAAATGTCACTATCCTCTTCAAAATTTGGCACCTATATTCTTACCACTTCTAGTATCAATTCTGTTCATAACTAAAATGAAAATATTAAAATTCATTTGATAGCTATAAATTTCCTTTTTAAAATATTCATTGTCCTTTCTATGAATACAAGGTTGAGACTTTTTTCAAACTCTGTAAGAAAAAAGCTTGATTCTTTTATCTGAATTTAAGCGTTTGAAACATAACCCCAGGAGAGAACCATGAACTAAGTAAACATACCTTTCCAAAGCAGTTACTTTGTTCTCAGATGAGAAAAGTCATTAAAATCACTTATTTTACCTTTTATCCTTATTTATTGTAAAATTTTCTTATTGCTATTTAAACTTAAAAACCTTTCTGAACTCTGGGCTCATCATAGGAATAGCTGAACCTGTACTAAAACAAAGTTATGTACTTAGAAAGACAGGGTTTCCATTTCTGTTGTGAGCTCAATCCCTCTGTGGATTTAGAGTTCCTAAAACTTTACAAAATAGACATGATGGATTGGTTTGGCCCTACAAGGCAATGAGGAGCTTCTGTTGATGAAATCATCCAAAGGGAAGAAGTCATCCAACAGACCAGCTTGGCCAGATAACCAGCTTTGGTCAGGCGGGGAAACAAAGTATATCATGTGGTCTGTGTTAGCTGGACTTGTCTTCCATCCCAGCTTCCAAGGATTTATGTTTGACCTCTGTGGCAGAAAGTAGACAATGAGTAAAAATAGAAAACACCATCTCTATTCACCAACAAGGGAATAAAAAACGTTCTGGTCTCATACCTTTACTTTCACCATCTTTTACAACTTCTTATATGCTGAATGTATCTGGAACCACAAGAAGAACCTTGGACCCTGTTCCATTCTGTAGAGAGATGCCACAAAAAGTACTAAAGGGAAACTCCACACACATGTTTAGTCTTTGTAGGAACTGACAAGAAGGTTACAAAGGAGAGTACAGATTACTGATGTCAGATGAAGAGAAAAACTAAAAATTTTATAGCATGAAATGGAATGATATCTAATATATATTGTCAAGTGAAAAAATTATGGAACAGTATATATAATTTATCATCATTTGTGTGGAAAGTAAAAAATGTGTTTGTATATACCTATATATGCATAGAATAACTGAAAATATTAACAAGAACAAATAACATGGTTGATTCTGACAAATGGATTTTGGGATCTGGAGACAGGGGTGGAAAGGAGATTTTACACTGTATATCTTTTGTACTTTTAAAATTTTGAGCCATATGAATATATTAAATAATATGTGTGTGTGTGTTTATATATGTAGTATGTGTGTGTCTGTACACACATATGGCCCAGGACAATGAGAGGGACATATTGTTCAGCACCTATGGCAAAGGGACCTATGCAGAGCCTGTCAATTACCAAGAATACCAAGGGGTAAGACACAGACACCTGATAAAAAGCTTATCTTAGCCTGGAGGAAGTAAAAAAAATTGCCAAGACCATGGGAAGGGAAAAATATTTGCAAATCATGTAACTAATAAAAGTTTAATATCCGGAATATATAAAGAACTGCTACGACTCAGCAACAAAACAAAAACCTAATTTTAAAATGGGTGAAAGACTTGAAAGTCATTTCTCCAAAAAAGATATAAAAGTGGCCAATAGGCATATGAAAAGATGTTAGACATCATTAGTCATTAGGGAAATATAACTCAAAACCACAATGAGATATCAATTCACACTCACTAGGATGCTATTATCAAAAAGAAACAAAATGGAAAATAAGTATTGGAGAGAATGTGGAAACACAGAAGCACTTGTTCATTGTTGGTAATAATGCACAATGGAACAACTACTGTGGAAACCAGTTTGGCTGTTCCTCAGAAAGTTAAGTAGAGAATTACCGTATGACCCCAAATCCCACTTCTAGATATATACCAAAAGAATTAAAAGCAGGGACACCAGATGTTTGCATACTGATGTTCATAGTGGCATTATTTACAATTGCCAAAAGACAGAAGCAAACTAAGTGTCCATCAGCAGATGACACCTACAAAAGAAAAGATTAATAGACTCACCTACATAAATATTAAAAATTTCCACAGGGCAAGAAATTTAATTAATAAAGTCAAAAGTGAACAAAACATTGGAGAGATTATTTATAAAACATGTATATATGTTTTAATATCCTTAATATACAATGGTCCAACAAACCACTAGAAAGACAAGGAAATAGTAACACTGACTCAAAACAGGAAAAAGAAATGCAAGGAGATTATACATTTTGTCTGTTAAACAGAAATGAGGTACATTTTTTTCCTTTTACTTTGACAATGATTAAAAATTTTGATAATACATAATGCTGGAAAGAGTGTAGAAAAAATAGGCACTGCCATCATTGCTGGTTTGTGTGCAAAATGGTAGAGCCACTTTGGAGGATAATTAGGAAACATCTACATTACCAGTTGAAATTCCAAATGCAAACTTCTCTTTCATTCAGTAATTCCATGAAGAAAACAATACATGACCATGGAAAAACTCATGTATGGGCAAAAATGAAGTAGGGGATATATAAATGATGTTTAAAATAAAAATAATAATAAGGTGGGTTGGGGGAAAAATACACCAAATGTAAGATACTTTGGTTGGTAGTAATATTTTGAGGATGCTCTTTAATCATTAGTTAAAAATGTTTCACAACAATGCAGGGTATTGTTGGTAGGGTGAGGTATGATGTCCCTGAATGATGTTATTTATGTTTTTTTTGTAAGTTCACAACTATTACTATACACTTACTGTTTATATATGTTTATGTATGTGTGATATACTTCAATAAATTTTTAAAAATGAAAAAAAAAATGAAGTAGGGGCATTTATTGTAGATCTGTTAAAACAAGTATTAGAAAAAAATGTGAATATCATTAAGGAAAGGCTTTAAATAAATTAACTGATATTATACAGCTGTTAAAAATAGTGAACTAGATCCAAGAGTGATATGGAAAAATCTTCAAAATAAAACATTTAAAAAAATGGCAAAATACAGAACATTGTATATAATATGTTGTCATTTATGTAAAAATATGTTTTTACAAATATGTCACTTACATATTTTACATGTATGGAAAAATCTGGAAAAAAGAACAAGAAACTTAGCAGTATTTGCATCTAGGGACTGGGACTGGGTTTGGAAAGGCAGAGGTGTGGGGTGGGCAAGAGACATTTTCATTGCACCCAATAATTCTGGAAAGAACTAATACCAATCCGGCTTAAACTCTTCAAAATCTGAAGAGGAGGGAACATTACGAAACTCATACTATGATGCCAACATCACCCTGATACCAAAGCTACATAAAGATGCTGCAGGAAAAGAAAACTGCCGACCATTCCCTCTGATGAACATAGATGCAAAAATCCTCAAGAAAATATTTGCCAATCAAATCTAACAAAAAATCAAATGAATTATACACCATGATCAAGTGGGTGTTATCCCAGGTATGCAAGAATGGCTTAACATAAGGAAATCAATTAATGTAATACACCATATTAATAGAGCAAAGGAAAAAAAACACATGATCTTCTCTATCAATGCAGAAAAGGCATTTGACAAAATACAGCATTCTTTCTTGATAAAAATATTTCAAAAGATAGGATTGGAAGGAAACTTCCTCAACATGATAAAGGGCCTATATGAAAAACCCACCGCTAACATCATAGTCAATGGTGAAAAGCTAAAGGCTTTCCCGCTAAGATTTGGAACAAGACACCACTGTCACCACTATTTAACATTGTATTAGAAGTACTTCCTTGAACATTTAGGCAATGAATGAATGAATGAATGATAAATGGCATCCAAGTTGGAAAGGAAGAAGCAAAACTTTATTTGCAGATGACATGATCCTATACATAGAAAGTCCCTAAAAATCTATACCAAGGCTTCTAGAGCTGATAAATGAGTTCAGTAAAGTGGCAGGATATAAGATCAACATGCAAAAATCAGTAGTGTCTCTATACGCTAATAATGAGCAAACTGAGGAAGAAATTATGAAAAAAAAATCCATTTACAACAGCAACTAAAAGAATTAAGATGTGTATCTTACCCAAATTGATTTACAGATTTAAGACAATCCCAATAAAAGTTCAAACCACATTTTTTTTTTTTACAGAACTGGAAAAGCCATTTATCAAATTTACTTGGGTGGGTAAGGGCCCCAAATAGCCAAAAGCATATTGAAAAAGAAAAATGAAATTGGAGGAATCATACTATCGGACTTTAAAACATACTCAAAGCTACAGTGCTCAAAACTGCATGGTATTGACACAAGAATTAACTCAAGATGGATCAAAGATCTAAATATAAAAGCCAAGACTATAAAGCTCCTAGAAGATAATGTAGGGAAGCATCTAAGAGATCTGACAGTAGGAAATAGTTTCATAAACTTTATACCCAAAGTGCAAGCAATGAAAGAAAAAATAGATAAATGGGACCTCCTCAACATTAAAAACATTTGTACTTTAAAGGAGTTTGTCAAGAAAGTGAAAAGGCAACCTAATCAATGGAAAAAATATTTGGGAAATACTTATATGATAAGGGTCTAATATCCAGCATATATAAAGAAATCTTAGTACTCAAAAATAAAAAGACAAACAACCCATTTAAAAAATGGGCAAGAGATTGGAACAGACATTTTTTCCAAAGAGGAAATATAAATGGCTAAAAAGCACATGAGAAGATGTTCAACATCACTAGCTATTAGGGAAAAGCAAATTAAAGCTACAATGAGATATCATCTTATACCCACAAATCTGTCACCCTGTCGGTGGGCCTTACTTGGAATATATGATAACCTATTTCTCCAATGTAACAGAGTTAGATTCAATTATAATTTCCCTACACATGATTCTTCTCCTTTTATTTGAGCTTAGAATTAGAACTATACCTATTTTTTTTTTTTTTTTAAGATTTTATTTATTTATTCATTTATCCGCCCCTTGCTGCTTGTGCTCGCTTGGTCAGCTAACCACGCCGTGCGGGCGGGCTTGCCTTCACCAGGAGGCCCCGGGAACCGAACCCGGGGCCTCCCATATGGTAAACGGGAGCCCTACTGATTGAGCCACAGCCGTTTCCCGCACTATACCTATTAAATATATTTCCCACGGACTTAAAACTTTGGTCTGTTCATATGCCAGCTGAGCCCTGAATCTCAGCAGAATTGCAGTCAATACCTACTCTCCAGTTCATTGGACTTACCCAGGACAACTAACAAAACGATGATGATGGACAACCCCCATCCCAAAAAGCAAAGAGTATCCACAACTGTAAGCAAAACAGTTCCTTCCATCTGTCCCTTAAGATCTAAGCGCCTTCTCAATCTGAAGCAGAGTGAGCTTCACCATCCCAAAATACTCAAGACTGAGGAATAAACAAACATAAGGGGGGAATGCAACCATGGACCAAAGTAGACTTATTATTATTGTAGCAACAAAAGAACTTGTAACATAAATGTAAAGACATTGGTTACCAGAGGTTCTGAGGGGAAGGGAAGTGAAGAATAGGTGGAACATAGGGCACTTTTAGGGCATTAGAATTGTTCTGCATGATATTGCAATGACCGATACAGGCCATTATATATTTTGTCAAAACCTATAAAATTGTGTTGTGCAAAGTGTAAACCATAATGTAAACTATAGACCATGGTTAGTAGCAATGCTTCAATATTTGTTCATCAATTGTAACAAATGTACCACACTCATGTAAGATGTTATTAATAGGGGAAAATGTGAGAGGGGGAGGGAGTGGGGTATATGGGAATCCCCTATATTTTTTATGTAACTTTCTGAAATCTAAAACTTATTTAAAAATAAAATTTTATATGAAAAACAAGGTACAGAATGCTGTGTATAGTATGTTGTCATTTATGTAAAAATATATGTCTTTACAAATATGTCATTTACATATTTTACATGTATGGAAAATTCTGGAAAAAAAGGACAAGAAATTGTTAGTAGTAGCTGTTTCTAGGGACTGGGCTGGGGGATGGAGAGGCAGGGGAGTGGGATGGGCAAAAGACTTCATCGCACACATTTGTACCATTTAAATGTTACCAGCAAACATATATTTTTTAATTAAAAATAACTATTTAAAGATAAATATATTCTAATTTGATAATCTAATGTTATATTATATTTGAAAAAATAATAATTCTTTCTTTGCTGCAGGAATTGTAGCTTATAGCCCATTACTGGCAACCCCTAATTTGCCATCTGCCATAATTTCTGACCACTGAATTTTTATCAAGGGTGTTTGTGAGAAGGAAACACATCTGATCTTTTATTGCCAGCTTTCATCTTCTTGAAGGTAAGACTTTCTGAAAGGATGATGCAACTAACAAAGCATGCCATGAAGGAACTAATTAAAGGACGTGATCAAAGTATCCCACTAGGTTTGTAATTGTTTTAAAATTTATTACTCAAGAAGAGCCCATTCTGCAGAATAACTAATGGGGAACAACTCAAGAATTGCACTTACTGTTGTCATTCATATTTAGCTGGGAAATAAGACACAAAAAAAGATAATGCCCCTCAGTCTTTACATATCCTGCCATCATTTGTGCCTGGAGAGTTAAAATGCAATTGTAGGCCATTTTAAATCAGTACACACCACTCAGAACTGTGTGGGAGAGAGTGTGGTCTACGGTGTGAACTCTGGTCTATGGTTGGTGGCAAGGCCCCAGGATGTGTAAGTCCATTGAGGGTGGTGGGCCACACTTGTGGGAGATGTTTGTGTGGGAAGTGGTGGGAGGTGTGGGAGGTGGGCAACATGGGAATCCCAGTCGGTTCCGTGTAATATTTTGGGTAATCTAAGCACCTCTTAAAATATATTTATATATAGATATAAATAACATTTTTGTAAGCAAATGCACATATATGCATATATATTTATATATCATTTTGCAAATGTTGGTATGTATTGTGAAAATTTTGATTTTTACCCACAATAAAATAAAATAAAATAAAAAAAGACTATTAAAAAAAAATGCAATTGTAACTGTGCATGTAAACCATGATAGATCCTTGTAATTCAAATTAAAGTGAAGGAAAAATTCTGGTGCCAGATCCAAGTTCAAAGTCCAGTCCATATCCAGAGAAAAGGTCCTTAGTGCTCTTCCCAGGCTTATAAGAGTACAACCATTGGAAACATCCCTTCTAGAGACTTCTGGCACAAAGCATTTGACCTTGTCTCCTTAGTTTCTACAGTGACCAAGCACTAATTTTGGAAATTGATAAAGGAAGAGTTTTCTGGTATTTATACCCCTACTCAGTGTAACACAGAGAGTCTCAGAGAAAGGTATCCTGATTAAAGGATTATGTTAAACATAAGAGGGAAAAAAATGATGATGTTTATCTTTAAGACAGTAAAGTGGCCTATCAGTGTTGAGTGGCAAGAGGATTTATTTTCATGGTATACCATTTCACCTTTTTTAAATGGTTTAATATGCACATGCATTAATTTTCATAAATAATATGTTATACAACAATAATGATGCCTTTTTAAGCACTGTGCTAATTATTGTCAGAAGTCTGTCAAGTACCACACTGAGTCTTGATACTTCTGTTCCTTTTCCATATCATTTCACGTCTTGAGGGCCCCATTCCTATGTTATTTAATCATGAACTGTTGTGATTTCTATGAAGTCTAACTTAGATATGCTTGATATGAAACCATGAAGATATGCTTGTATCCCATCTGGTTTTAGACCTACTCATACAGCATACAATATCCGATGTATCAACATTTCCATCACTGCCCCCACACACTAGGCTTCCAATCCATTTTGTATGTTAGATAAATTTATGATTGAGTCATCCCAATATTGATCCATAAATAACCCAACAGTTAACATTTATCCATAAAAGAACTACCATCAAAAAAACTTGTACCTTCACCATTATCACTATTTAAAAAGAAAAACAAACTCATTTATTACTTGCTTCAAATTTTTAGGTGAATGGAGAATATGTTGAAAGCTATGAACCACCTTCCAAAAAAAAAAAAAAAGTATATGTACATGTATTTACACACAGTTCTATATCTATCAGGGCATTCATGGAATATTCATCAAGTCTTCCCATGGATCCCACTGGTCTCAGTAAAACTCAAATTAAGACTACTTATTTTAAGCCAAATCTCTGTGTTGTTTTTTTTTTAAAGCAAAATGAACAGAAGCAGTTTATTCCCTCCAAGTTCTTTCATTGATGCCTTTAAATATCCACCTCAATTCCAAATATGTAGGTTCTTGTTTTAAAAAAAACTTGCTAAATATTTGCGGAAATAGAGAGTATATTAGAGGTTTCCAGGAGTTGGAGGAGAAAGCAGGAGAGTATTTGTTTGCTTTTTTTTTTAATTAAAAAACAAAAAAAACTACTTCTTGCTTGAATAATATGTCCAAAATGTTTTCATGTGTTTTATTTAAAGATAAGAACAATGAATCTACAGGAAAAAAAAACAAAAAACCTCAAAACCTTGCTAAAAGATTTTTAAACATCTGAATATATGTCTTGACCACAAATAAGTCTACATAAGGGAAGACTGAAAGAAAAAAAAAAAAAACCATGTAGGGGAAATAATTAGCTCTTCCCCAGTAAATGTAAGATAAAGAATTAGTTCATGGGAAGATGAGAGAGTTTTGGAAAATATATATGCAGTAGAAGAAACAGTAACCGAGATCATTCTGTCTTAAGTGTTATATTGTTTTATAAAATAAGCATTTCTGAGAAGTCACATAGGAACTAATCCTTTCTTCTTGGATTATCTTCAATTACTTGCTATACAATAAGACTGCCAATCCTGTCCTCCTTTGTTCACATATGTGCTATAACTGCATTTATTTGCTCTGAAAATTCAGGAGTTAGTGAGCAAAGGCACTTGTATATTCATTAGTAGACTTGTTATACTCTAGGTTAATGCAGTGCCAGTCAAAATACAAAAACCAAAAATATTGCCAGTTCTCTATGAAACACACTGGTTTAAGTGTATTATATTAACAGAAGAGAAGATTGCCAGGAAAGAACAATCTATCTCCTGAAACAATTGCTGTCAAATGAATAATGAAGTAGAAAAGATATTTAAAGTTCAAATTAGAATAAAGTTTTCAAGCCTTGACTGGAGCATAAATTGATATTTTCTATGTCATCTTGCCATATACACCAATCTTTTGTTAGAGGAAAAATGGCTAGAGAGTTAAAAAATAATCATTCTTCTTGGGCTCAATATTTCTTTTTTGAACTTGATTTCATATTAAAAAGAAATTTTGAGTGCACACTGAGTTTTTAATCTTGGGACATAAGAAGAGACTCCCTACCTGGCTATTATTGACCAACCCCCATGTCTGGGCCAGGTACATTCTTAGATAAATAGCCCCATCCCTCCAGGATCATGAATTCTTATGAGTCCTCTTCTGTCTAACATTGCCTCCCCATATCTTTCCAAAACCAAATCTAAAAGGAACCAGATGAACATGAACAAATGATCCCCAGAATTAACAAATGATGTCTTACTACTGTTTGTTTTCATTTCCGATAGTCTGAAGTGTGGCTTTTTCAATATTCCATGTAAGGGTTTTGAAGGAACCCTATGCTCCAGATGCATCTCTGGGTTCAGAGAAATTGAAGAGAAATTCATCACCATTAAGGGGACAATTATAAAGGAAAATCAAAATTGTATTCAACAGCTTTATTTGAATGTCTCCATAAAATTATACACCACACATCTGTATGCCTCCTATGGCCTTTCCTCATCTTTTTCTTCTGGTTTTAGAGCTTTGATTTCCAAGCAACATCAGTTAAGCATTAAGCAGGATCACAGAGGAGGTTTAAACAGTAAGGATCATTATTCAGACATACTTCAAGTTGAAAAATGTCCTGGAGAACACAACTATAAATTTTGGAAGAAGATAAAGTAAACCTTGTTAACTTCCATTATAAGAATTAGTCCTCTTCTCCAATTCCACTCTACATACATGGTATGTAAATCAGGATTCCAATAGAAAACAGATGGCACACTCAAGTTAGGATGATTAAAGGAGGGTTTTTCTTACAAGGGACTAATTACAGAGGTGTGGGTATAGTAGAATCACAAGAGGGTAGTGCAAAACATGCTAAGCTGATTACAACAAGTTAATACCCCTAGGTCCAAAAGGACAAAGGGAGGTAGCAGTTACTGGAACTCAAAGAAGAAAGTGATGCAGAGAAGTCCCACTTAAAAGAATGTGTGACCTTATAAAAACAGCACAGGCAGCCCTTGTTGTCCAACCCAACAGGAAGCCTGAAGGCATGGAGGCTTGATGGCTGTCAACAGTGCCACCCTAGGCAACCTCCCCATAAGGTATCAAGGAAAATGACACTTCTAGATTTGCTGGGGAGGGTCCCCAATGGCTGAACCTAACCAAAAACTAGAAGGCACAGGAGCCAGTTGATAAAGTACAAATGAATCAGCTTCTTTTGGGGTAAAGAGCATGGTAGAAAAGGGAAAAAAATGTATCTGGAGGCCCACAGGGAAGATATCTAACACTATTAAATTCCTCTGCTTGTACTTGATCCTCAACACACAAATATACTCACACATATGACTTGCAAAGCTCTCAGAAAGGAATTTTCCCTAGAAATCTGCACTTCACTGATAATGTCCATCCTCAAAATTCACAGACTTAAGACTGATGATAATGTTAATGTTGGGTGGTATCATTAGCCTATTAGGAAGAAAAAAGGGAACTAACATTTTAAATAGTAGTCCCTTTACACATCTCATTTAATCTTAAAAAACGAGCCTATGAGTTATAAATTATTATCCATATTTGACAGCTAAATTGAGACTCAGTTTTAAAAATTTGTCCAAAGCCACATAGAATATAAAAAATAAATCATTGAACCCAAGCCTGTTTGATTCTAAAGCCCATTAAGCTCATACCTTGCCACACTGCTTATTGATAAATGACTGCACTTTATTTAGCACTTTAACCAAACTAGTTTAACACTTTCCTGGAAGAGGGCAGAGCAGGTAAGAGTCAACTAAAGATATAAAAGGGGACGAATAGATGCAGAGTCCAGTGTCTATCTGGTAAAATGTTAAAGGGAGCGTCGTGGAGGTGGGGAGGGGAGAGGTGAGGTGTTAGTTAAGGAAGGGGCTGGATGTCTGGGGAGAAAAGAGAAATAGAGATTAAACAAAATCTTTGTACTCCTCCATTTTGTTGAGCCAGCCCTGCCACTTTTCAGGGACTATGGACTTTGCACTTAAGGTTTACACCCTTCCACAAAGGAAGTATTTTATTACCTCAAAATGATGCAATGCCTCACTCTTAGTCATTTCACCTGCCTTCCCCTACACTACTTGCTGTAAGGCAGCAGGATGCAATGGTCAATTAGACTGTAGGCTCACTAATGATTACCCTGAGGGCCAATGACTCTCCCAGTCTACCTGCCCTTGTACTGTGTGCTGTCACAGTAAAATTAAAATCACACCTACTCAGACAGGAGGACGTTGTTCCCAATGAGTTTACATCTTGATAGCATTAAATGAGTCAGTGAGTTAAGGCAGAAAATGATTTCATAAGAAACCATAAAGGGACTATGATATCAGATTGTTGGGATCTGTTTGCTTAGAGAAAAAACAACATAGAGCCCAAATATGTGAGTCCTCTTATGCTTTAAGGAGTCTTCAAGCAAGAGTTCAGACCACAAACAAGAAAATCCATGTACCTGTCATTCTTTCCAGAGGCAAAAATGACCAACTGGAAGTGACTAGCAAGAAGGATTATGGAGTTATGGTCTTTTCTTTTTTGTAAAAGAGAGATTCAATGCCCTGCTATAGGTATTCAGTGTTCTCATTTTTAGAACAGGGCTAGAAACCTCTAAAAACGGAACACAAAGAAATAGCTCCCAGGGCTGGGCAGACACTCCCTGAGTCAACGGGGAATCACCAGCAGTACTTTTATTTTTGATTCAAATTCCACAGTTGCCATGAGGCCAAACATTCTCCTAGCTTCTTTAATTACCACACTGGATTCTACAGATATTACTTGTGAATGTTAAGTTTACACAGCTAGCCCTCCTGCTGGAACTGTGAAATCTTTCAGACAGCTAACTGGATAAAGAGCTTAAAATAGGGTGGCCTTTATTCTTTATCAGTTTAAAATTGCCAGCCAGCAGCCAAGTTGTGCCTTGGATAAATGCAGAAACTCTTTTGAGCTATTTATATTTTCTTTATCTTCCATGAAATGACTTAATTCAGACCCAACTTAAATAAAAAAGAGACTAACTCCTTGAGCATTTTTTAATCAAAAATTTTGATTGGCTAGGCCTCTTTAAATTATTCAAATGGTTCAGAAATAAAGAATTTATTTGGAATTTAATGGTCAGTTTGATAATACAGTCTTTTCATAAAATTTAAATCATAATATAGAATATTATGTAATATTTATATATTAAAAATCCATGAGTGGAACTATAAGATCCTGTGTCTCAATGGAAATGTTCTGGACTATGAGTCAGGAACACAGAACCTGAGTCTGCTCACTGCTACTACTTAACAGGGACACACTGCTAGGGTCCCATAAACCCCATGCCCCAGATTCCTTTATGGTAAAATAAAGGAATGTATTAATCCATGGTTTTCAAATCATGCTCTGAAGAGCATTCAGCACAATGAAGGGGTAATTCATTGACCACTGTAGGGGACAGCAATTAGGGCTCCATAAAAATCTGCCACATAGACCATCACCACCATCAGAGCAGCTCTTTTTCAGTTTTTGTGTAAGATTTTAGTTGGAGAAGGGATTCCACCACCTTAAAAATCTTGAAAAGCGTTGTCTACAATTTCTCTTTGATATCAAATATTATGACTCTGGTTTTTATTTCCATTGACATGTAGGTATGTCTCTTTGTAAAGCAAATAATTATTTTCTCTAACTTGTACTAAATAAGTGTGAAAAAATGCATGGTCCCCAACAGGTATACATAGGACAATGAGAAACTTATTTTATTGGTCTGAAAATGAGCATACTCCTCTGCTTGGATAGATTTCTATTAACTTTCTTATCTTAATGCTGTACTATTTATGTTTCAACGGTTTGAACAGACCCAAACAGGCTTCCAAAGTTGAATAGGGACTAACTGGTCATGGGCAGATTGTCATCTTTCTTTGAAAAGGCTGAAAGGCTTTTCTTTGAAAGGTTCTTCAAAACACATAAAATACAAATATATACCATATACATGCATACACACACACTTCTCCTTAGAAATATGTCTGAATTTAGGTAAACAAATTCCATCAATGATTAAGAAAATAAAGCAGGTAAATGCAGAACTACCATATGACCTGGCAATCCCACTTCTGGGTATATAACCAGGAGACTTGAAAGCAGGGACTCAAACAGATATTTGTACACCAGTGTTCATAGCAGCATTATTCACAATAGCCAAAAGGTGAAAACAACATAGGTATCAATGGACAGATAAATGGATAAGCTAAATGTAGTATATACATACAATGAAATGTTATTCAGCCATAAAAAGGAATGACGTTCTGGTGCATGCTACAATATGGATGAACCTTGAAGACATAATGGGTGAAATAAGCCAGACACAAAAGAACAGATATTTTTTACTCTGTTACATGAAATAACTAAAACACACAAAATCATAGAGACAGAAAGTAAAGTTTAGGTTAGCAGAGCTGGGGAGGGAGTGGAAAGAACAGGCAATTAATGCATAATGGATATAAAGATTCTGTTTGGCATAATGAAAATGTTTTGGTAATGGATGGTGATGGTGATGGTACAACATTGTAAATGTGTTTAATGTCACTGAGTTGTATGGTTGGGAGTGATTGGATGGGAAATATTACGTTGTATATATCTTTCCACAATTTAGGGAGGGGGGAGAGAGAAGCAGAGAGAGAGAGAGAGAGAGAGAGAGAGAGACTAAAAAGACAATGAGATTGTATCAGGATTCTCCAGAATGGGAATTTTAATATTTTGTTGGTTGTTGTGTGGGTCTCCACCCACTGAGATAACACCTTATGACAACAAGAACACATACATATTCCATAAAGGCATGCCTCAGGTGCACCCTTCTCTACACATTCTCCCCACAATCAGCACCGTGCATCAGTGACCCTCCCCTGGCATAGTTGCCAAAAGAACACTCCCACAATTTTAATCTCAACCAGTCCTCTACCTCCCCAGAGTTTACCTGTTCCTTCCTCCATCCCTACCCCTAGTTCTATGGATAGTCCATCCCCCAGCCTCACTAACATTTACACTCCAGCATCGTCAAACCCACTCACATTGAGACACCACCATTACCACTGTCCATTGCCAAACCACCCACATATACCTTATCATAGATGCTATGTTCTCTAATAGAGTGGCAAGAATCTCTAGAGTTCATAGGCAGAGCCTAATAAAAGAAAATAGACCACTATGCCAAGCCCTAGATATTAATACTTATACTTATGAACCTTACTCTTGTAAAATTGAAACTTAGCCTATTAATATCTATTGCCTAAGAGTTACCTCCTGAAAATCTCCTTGTTATCAAGAGTAGCCTCTCTCTAAGCAAAACTCAGCAAATAAACTCACTACCTCCCCCCACCCCACCGCCACCTTACCTGCTACCCCACATGGGACATGACTCCCAGGGATGAGCCTCCCTGGCACCAAGGGATTAATACTAGTGCCAACTAGCGATGCATTTGGGGGACAAAGCCTTGACCAAAAGGGGGAAACATTAAACACAAAAGAGTTTTTAAGCTAAGAGATTTCAGAGTGAGTTGGGTGGTCATTGCAGAGGTTATGCTTTATGCACATCTCAGACAGATCTCACTAACTGCCACAGTAAACAAAACCTCAGCCAGGGGTACTCCCAAGGGCTCTAAAGATATTCAGACACTATAGACAAGGCACACAACCCCATGAAATCAGAACCCTATGGGTGGGCCTTACCTTGGAATATATGCTAACCTATTTCCCCAAAGTAACAGAGTTAGACTCAATTATAATTTCCCTAAACATGATTATTCTACCCCATTTTATCTGAACCTATAATTAGCACTATTCCCATTCAATATATGTCCCAGAGACTTAAATCTTTTATCTGTTCATATGCTAGTTGAGCCATGAATCTCAACAGATTTGAAGCCAACACCTACTCTTCAGTTCATCAGACTTACCCAGGACAACTAAAAAAAATGATGATTATGGACAACCCCCATCCCAAAAAGCAAAAAGTATCTACAACTGCAAGCAAAACAGTTCCTTCCATCTGTCCCATAAGATCTAAGCCCCTTCTCAATCTGAAGCAGAGTGGGCATCACCATCCCCAAATACTCAAGTTTGAGGAAGGAACAAACATAAGGAGAAAATGCAACCATGGACCAAAGTAGACTTATTATTATTGTAATAACAGAAGAACTTGTAACATTGATATAAAGATAGTGGTTACCAGAAGTTCTGAGGGGAAGGAGAGGGAAGAATAGGTGGAACACAGGGCATTTGTAGGGCATTGGAATTATTCTGCTTGATATTGCAATGACAGATACAGGTCGTTATATATTTTGTCAAAACCTATAAAATTGTACAGTGCAAAGTGCAAACCACAATGTAAACAATAGACTGTGGTTATTAGCAATGTTTCAATATTTGTTAATCAATTGTAACAAATGTACCATACTCATGTAAGATGTTATGAATACGGGGAAATGTGAGAGGGGGAGGACTTGGAGCATATGAGAATCCCCTATATATATATATATATATATATTTTTTTTTTTATTGTGGGTAAAAATCAAAATTTTCACAATACATACCAACATTTGCAAAATGATATATAAATATATATGCATATATGTGCATTTGCTTACAAAAATGTTATTTATATATATACATATAAATATATTTTAAGAGGTGCTTAGATTACCCAAAATATTACACGGAACCGACTGGGATTCCCATGTTGCCCACCTCCCACACCTCCCACCACATCCCACACAAACATCTCCCACAAGTGTGGCCCACCACCCTCAATGGACTTACACATCCTGGGGCCTTGCCACCAACCATAGACCACAGTTCACACCGTAGACCACACTCTCTCCCACACAGTTCTGAGTGGTGTGTGCTGATTTAAAATGGCCTACATCCGTTGCCACAACGGTACTCAGGACAACCTCCAAATCCCAAAGAAGTCCCTGTATTTCAACTGCTCGTCCCCTCCCTGCCCCAAAAGTGTCAAGTGGCCACTGGCTCCACCTCATTGTTATAATTTCTTCCATTGCTAGAATCACCATATGTGAACAACAGAATACCATCAAGTCCACTCTAGTCCATAGTTCTTCCCCTAATCCTGAGGGGACTGGGATGGTGATGTCCACTCCACCTCCAAGTGAGAGAGGGCTTATATATTTTTGATGTAACTTTCTGTAATCTAAAACTTCTTTAAAAATAAAGTTAAAAAAGAGAGACAATGAAAATTAAATACAATACGTGGTCCTGGACTGGACCTAATAATGGGGAAGAAAATGCCCAAAAGGACATTATTGGGACAATTGAAAAAATTGGAATATAGACTGCCTAATATCAATGTTAAGTTTCTTGAACTTGATAACTGTACTTATAGTGGCTAAATAAGTAAATATCCTTGTTCTTAAGAAATACACATGAAAGTATCAAGTGTTGAAGGAGCACAATATCTGTGATCTACACTCAGAGGTTTAGAAAAAAGATGGATGGAGGGATTGAGACATAGAGGGATCGAGAAATAGATGGAGACAGAGAGAGATAGAGAATGATATAACAAATATGACAAAATAGTAAAAGTTGGTAAATCTGGGTATCTGGATAGGGGAATATTGGAATTCTCTATATTATTTTGGTAATTTTTGCAACTTTAAGTTTGATATTATTTCAAAATAAAAATGTTTAAAAAAAGAAAGAAAGAAACAAAGGATGGTGGAGGTAGTCCTAGGATTGGGAAAGCAGTAAAATTTTTCTGATGCATTCATCTGAGTTTGGAACAAAAATGGGGAGGCGGGGCTGGATCTCACACAGTAAATCTGACGTGGAGGTCAGCACACAGATATGTGTGTTCAGTTGTGTGGGGTGGATCTGAGAGGGAGATTCAAAGGCTGAATCCCTATGGTGAAGTCCAAAGGAGACAAGTTTAGGCTATCAGTCCAGGAAGAACTAATGCAATTAGAAGGGCCCAAAGCTAAGAGAATCAGGGAGATAGTCCTCAAATTGGAAGCAAAATAATGAGTTATTGAAGATTAAAAACATATGTGGACATAATGGGGTTGGAATAAAGACACAAGAGAGTTGAAGACTTGTTAGAAAATAAATTTCCTAAACATAGTTCATTTCATGGGATGTAATTTTCAGGTTCTGCCATACTTTTGATGAAGTAGGGCATATCCTTAAAATACACCATGCATAATGGAAGATATAGATGCTTGTTGGGGGGTGGGGAGGGCATGGGATGGTAGGGATAGAAGGAGGAAAAGAGAGGGAGAGACTTTTTCTCATAATATTAGAACCTACTTTATTTTATTTATTTACTTATTTTTTCACCAGGAGGTCCTGGGGATTGAACCCAGGTCCCTCCATATGGGAAACGGAAGCCCAACCATTTGAGCCACATCTGTCCCCCTAGAACCTACTTTAAATTCCAAATATTTTCCTCACCTGTAAAGCACTGTATGATTTCAATTACTTTGATATGTTAATACTTTGGATATTATGTCTGTGTATTTTAATAATACCATAGCATTACTATGGATAACATGAGATGTCCTCATGTTATGCAAATTGAGAGAAAATAAAATATTTTAAGTACTGTATAGGCACTTAATCTAATTAAAACCACACCTCACATTGGTACATAATATTTTTAATATAAATATGTTTTATATTGCCTGAATTTTTTCTTATCCACTTAAAAATTGCACAAAGATGCTACCAATAAGCTGTTAAGAAAATAATTCCAGTTTTTCACCAAAAAAAAAAAAGCATGAACTGAAAAGGTCTACTACTGCTTTCCCAAAAATATACTTTGAGGATAAGAGAAATTTGGTTCCAGCCAAGCTTTGACTGGTCTTTACATTTAGATAAATAGATGATCTTCTGCCCCTCTCACAAAGCATATGAGAGAAGTTCTGCCTTCAGAACTGGGTTTCATAAGCCTTTGTTTCCGACTTCTAGACAGTACTATAAGAAAAAGAGGTCAGGTTTACCATTTCCCTCAACCAGCACATAAAGAAAGGTCTAGAAATTATTTTCACAAATTAAAATAAGCAATAGTAGGTTTTGACAATACATACAACTTGCCTAAAGAGGGATGTCATTATTCTCACTTTTATTAATAATAAAGTCTTTGGAAAAAAAGTCAAAAATCACTTAGATGTAAGGGTGGTAACAGAAAATTGGCTAGCTACTGAGTGATCTATACCATTTATGGAGTTGTTTAATACTTTGTTTTCAGATTTTTTTAGTCTACGAAGCAAAAGCAATCTGGATTTTATCTGCAAAAACCACAACACTGGTATTTTTCTCAGGATTTCCTAAATTCAAATATAAGAAAAACCAGTTTTGTTATTTTTTTAAGTTTTTATTCTAGTAACATATATATAATCTAAAATATCCCCTTTTAAAAACATTCAAATATATAATTCAGTATTGTTAATTACATTCATAATATTGTGCTCCAACACCACCATCCATTACCAAAACCTTTCCATCAGCCCAAATAGAAACTGTGTACATTTTAAGCCTTGGATCCCTAATCCCTTATCCCCACCCCTTCCCCTGATAACCTATATTCTAGTTTCATTCTATGAATTTGCCTGTTCCAATTAGTTTACATCAGTATGATCATACATTATTTGTCCTATTGTGTCTGGCTTATTTCACTCAACATGATGTCTTCAAGTCTCATCCATGTTGTTGCATGTATCAGAACTTCATTCCTTTTTAAGGCTGAATAATATTTGATGGTATGTATATACCACATTGTTTATCTATTCATTGGTTGATTGACACATGGATTGCTTCCATATTTGGGGAATTGTGAATAATGCTACTATAAACATCCGTGTGAAGATATCTGTTTGAATCCCTGCTTTCAATTGTTTTGAGTATATACCTAGAAGTGGGATTACCAGGTCATATGGTCATTCTATACTTAATTTTTAGAGGAACTGACAAGTTGTTTTCCATATCAGCTGCATCATTTTACATTGCCACCAGCAAAGAATGAGTGTTCCTGTTTCTCCACAGTCTCTCCAACTCTTGTAATTTTCTGTTTCTCTTTTTAATAGTGGCCATTCTAGTGAGTGTGAAATGATATCTCATTGTTATTTTACTTAGTATTTCTGTGATGGCTAATGATATTGAACATCTTTTCATGTACTTTTTTGGCTATTTGTATATCTTTTTTGCCCATTTTTAAATTGGATTGCTTATATTTTTGTTGTTAAACTGTAGGATTTCTTTATATATTCTATATATTAAACTCTTATCAGATATGTGATTTCCAAATATTTTTCCCATTGAGTAGGTTATTGCTTTACTTTCATGATAAATTCCTTTGATGCATAAAAGTTTTTAATTTCAATGAGGTCTCATTTATCTATTTTTTTCTTTTGTTGCTTGTGATTTGGGTGTAAAGTCTAGGAAACCACTGCCTAACACAAGGTCCTGAAGATGTTTCCCTATATTTTCACCCAGGAGTTTTATAGTTCTGGCTCCTATATTTAGATCTTTGATCCATTTTGAGTGTTTTTTTTATATTGTGTGAGGTAGAGGGTCTTCATTCATTTACATATGGATATCCAGTTCTCCCAGCACCATTTGTAGAAGAAAATATCCTTTCCCCACTGAGTGGACTTGGCACCTTTGTCACAAATCAACGGGCCATAGGTATAAGGGTTTATTTCTCAACTCTCAATTCGATTCCATTGGTCTACATGTCTGTCCTTAGGCTACGAGGTAGTTTGGTTCTTAATGTGTAAGAGCCTACTCGAGGCAGTAGGTGGATGGGATGCAAGGTGGAGGGTGGAGGGTAATGCCATGTGGATAATACGACTTGACAGAGACTATATAAAGACCATCAAGACTGTTTAAGAATAGATAAAACCTTTAAAAATGGGTAAAAACAAAAACAGGCTACTTTCTAAAACACAAAACGAGAGGTTCATCTGTTTTTGAAAATGAAATGTGCACATCTTAAGACTACATTTAAACTTTTTTGAAACATTTTCTAAATCTGAGAAAAACATTTTGGCTGTGACATGCTAAAACAACATATCTCAAAAAGTCTCTACAAAAAGAAAGAAAATAAATAAATAAATAGAAAAGTCTCTACACATCATAGAAAAAAAAAAAACCGAAGAGAATGCTAGCTTTAACGTTCTGGAAATGAACAAAACCTTAAAAAAAAAAAAAAACTCAACTTTTATTTTCAAGCCATAAGCTGAGTCATCAAAGAATTTTCTTAATAAAAGGGCTACCATTTCCATAAATTAATAGGATTTAGAGGAGGATGGATTCATTGTATTGAGAAAAGTGAAACTGTCTAGGAGCAGTTTGCACTGGAATGGCATGTTCTGCACACTCTGCCAGGTGCTACAAAGAGGTTCTCCATGAGATGGTGCTTGCCCTAGTTCATACACCGTGGCCCAGCAGCTGCCCTTCAGTATTTCAGCTTAGAAATGTGATTTTATATCACAGAGAGACTCACTCTCAAGAACAGAGTCATACTCCTAAAGCTCACAAAGACTAATAAATAAGGTATAGCAAGTGTCAAGTCCCCTCTAAAAAATAGAAAATCATGTATAAAAATGATTATCCCACAGATATGCAAATTTAGAAAGCAGGTAAATACCAAAACCATCGCAAAATTCAGAAAATAGTATATTTGTAATAATATTACTATTACTAGTATTGTTAAGCTGTCTGATTTACCATTTAATATTTTCACCAATTTGCACAATTGTCAATATCATGTTCTATGGAGAGAACAGAAAGATATGTCAGTATTTCCTCTAGCATGGTACATTGAACTTTGTTTTTTATTACAGAGATTTAGAAGTTTATTTTAGCTTTATGAGTCATTACTGTAATGGCACATCTGTATCTTCCTTCTTGGTTTCTTGCTCAGATAGTGGGGAGAAGTAGAACTCCAGCCCTTTGATCTCCTCCCACTGCTGCCACTGCTCCAGCCAGAGCAGCAGTCCTCCTTGTCCCACCTTTCTGCATTCTGGGGTTGGGTGAGGTGATGTTAAAATAAAAATAAACTGGACACCTACATCACGAGTTACCAAAAGTGGACCCCTTTCTGAGAAATGGTAGGGACTTTTTTTTTTTTAAAGATAAAAACTGACCAAGGATGGGAGCTTTCTAAGAAAGCAGAGCAGTCCCAACAAAGTTGCAATTATCACACCTTTTAATGATTAGCTGGTCTCTATCTGGTAGGGATAGCCCATTAAAAATGGACCAGTATACCATACTCATCAATATTTATCTGCTCCCCACTTAGACTCCGCCCTATGCAAAACGAAAATTTAATGTCAATCAAAACATTTCCTCACTTGTTTCACCCTTGTCCTATGTAAGTTCCCCCTCTCCAACCCCTCAGGAGAGCTCCTTTCATCTTTCTGAAGGGGATGCTGCTGATTCATGAATCGATCAATAAAGCTGTGAGATTCTAATTTTCATTTTGTTATAAAGTTTTTTTCTATTATCAGTGTGGATAAGGTGGCCACGAGCCTGGGTCAAAGGAGCCCCCATGCCGCTGTTCAGTCTCTGGTCCAGAACTTGGGGTCAAAGTTAGTGCCATAATGCTCTCCGCTCCACTAGGGCCAGGTTGCAGCGGTGGCTGGGTAGATGTAGAGGTAGCACTGGCAGGGGAGCCCCAATCGTGGCCCAGGACCACACCCCTGCCTTAGATGGGAATCCCTCCCCAATAGGCTGGGGCAGGAGCTGCCACCTCCTCCCACACCCTGGGAAGAGCACGCAGGCAGGGCCTTGGGAGGGGCCCTGCTGGTGTGGGTCCCGAAGCTCATACTTCATCAGGGTCAAGTTAATCTAGCCATGCTTCACCTAAATCTTACTAAGCAGTCATACTCTCTCAAAAAAAGAGTTACCTGGTGGCAGGGATGGGGATGGGGTGAGGTGAGGATGGGTAGCAGTTTTAAACACACAGATTTCTAGAATTCTGATTCAGAATTTGGGGCAAGCCCAAGTCCATGTTTTTAACCAGTGCCACAGGTGATCATTATGCTCTAGTACTTTGGGAAGACAGGGCTTTAAGGCAAGATAGCACAGCTCAGCCTAGATGCATTAGGCAATATTTTAAGTCTCAAAAGACAATCTCATTCCCCTGATTCTCAAATTTCTAAGGGGTGACTGTGCCCGTAAGCAAATGGCTGGTGGTGGTGTATGCATATTGGGGAGGGTGTGTGGGTGAGTTATGTATGTGTGTTGTGTATGGTGTGGTGTGTATACATGTGAGGTGTGGGTATTGTGTTAGAGTGTGTGTGGGTGTGTGTATGTGTGGTGTGTGTTAGTGTGGATGTGGAAGTATTGCGTGTTGGAGCTCTGAGGGAGAAGAACATCTCACATGTATGTACCTCAAGACCCTTGTTTCTACTAGAAATATATGACTGTGAGAAGTAACAAAAATGAGTTTTGAACTAGCATTTCTTAATAGCTGCCTTTTACATTGAAATTGCTTTTCTTTGTCATCTGGATTTCTACTTATTTCCAGGCTTCTGATGATTATGTTGAGTATACTGAATTGTGTCTTCCCCAACACTAGGTGTGTAATTAAGTTCAAATAATATTGTTCATCAAAAGAAAACTGTACTTTTAAAAGTTAGATAGATATTGCCCACAAATGCCCATTTTACTTTTATAGATAGACTTTGATCTGATGAACCACTGAGATAAATTAAAATTTCAAAAATAATATTGTAATGTGATTTTATCTTTGAAAAACTCTACTCATATTATAGGAATTAACTTGTGACACTTGGAAAACAAACTGCAAGTAGTCAGCCTTTGTGCCCTTGGGCCTCTTAAAGGTGAAAAATCATAGGCAACAATTTATTAATAAACCATTTAATTAGTGGCAGACCCAGAAATCAAACAGCACTCTAAATGTCTGTTTGGCCTTATTCTCTTTGTTCTTACTTTGAAGTGAAAAGTTCATGGCTTTGGAATCAAAGGAACTTGTTTGAGCTCTTGCTCCACCACTGTCTTACCATTTATGTGACCTTGAGGTTTTGTCACCTGCAAATTATAGATAACAATACCTACCTCCTAGTTAGCAATTGGTAAAACATCTGCTTATGATAACAAATATTAATATGTTTCCTGTTTTAATTTTCTGACCACTTCCAGGGTAATGATACTGACACTATTCTTCATGCTTTAAATAGTGTTTCACAAAATTCATTCACTTGAAAAATCCCTCATAATTTTTGCCATATTCACATAGCAACTATATTCTTATTTACATACTTTCTTTAAATAAGTTTAAATTTTTACTTAGTCTCTTTAAGTAATATATGTGAAATTAGGGGCTTAAGATCTGATTGTATTTTGATGCACATTAAAATAAATATAAAATTATCAATATAAAAATAGTTTATCCCATACAATATTTGAAGTCTTCTTCCATGCCACAGGGATAGAAGCAGCATACTTCAGCAACCATTAGTCAAAAGCCATTAAGTCTCCAGATTTATAAGTGGAAAGGATCCTGCTCCTTCTGCTAATAGCCTGTCCTCAACACTCAGGAATAAATGCTGCTGAGTCTATCTCATACATTTACGATGGCCACAAAGCAACTTTTGAAGGCCCAAAGCTGAGACATTAGGTTAATTCCAAAAAATTATCAATGTTGTAAATAACTGTGATCTCTAACCATAAGCACCTGGCCCTAACAGATGTTTAACAGTATGTGAAGGTGGTTTGACCATGTGGCTTGACCATGTGTGAGAACACACAAGTATCCCCATAGCAAATCCATAATCATATACCCCTTCTGCTCCAGAATATAAAGTATCAAGAAAACCAATTACATATTAATAGAAAGGACACTTAAAACTGATTTCTTTTAAGGTTTAGGCTAGAACTTGATTTCTAGTGCTAAGGCACATGTAAACATATCAATTTTCACATTATTTGGAAGAACAACCTGGGATATAAATTTAGTAACTGTAGTACATTATACAATTACTTCTTGCTTTGTATGTTCTAGGTAATTGAGGCATGTTTTGTACATGATGGATGAGTGGCAGCAAGATATGCACAGACAGGTTTAGCACAGAATGAACATCCAATGGAACAAGTCTTTTAAATAAGAGAACAGAAGACTACATGGATTTACCAGTGGACTTGTGGATGTTTGGTGTTTAGCATTCTTTAAAATGAAACTGTAACAGGTTCTGGTGAGTGGATTATGGAGAAAATTTTGAGCTAGAACCTTACATTAGAGTGACCACTGATGCTTTCAGGTACAAGATGTGAAGATTATGAGCAGATGTACTGAAGTCTGTCAAAAACCATGACTCAAAAATTCCTTTGGAAAATGGATTAATAGTTCCAAATAAAAATATGACATCTAATATTTTCATAATTAGAAAATCTTTTTGTAATTGAAAACCTAATTTCATATTTAGATGTTAAAGTTATCTCATTTTGAAAAAATAAAACATGAAAACTAGGCTCATGGAATTCCTTGGGACATGACTTTTTCTTCAAATTCTGGAGTGTGGCACATTAATTGTGAAGGGAAATCAATTCTATTTGCCATACTAAAACTGGAGACAGTGCTGGAAAATCTGCCAGACAAGTTTTTTAAAGCCAATTCTGATTTGGCCCAAAAAAAGCTAAGCATTAAGAATTCTAACCAAATACATAAGGAAAAGTGAGTGGGGAAATGTGTGAAGGGAACCAACATCATTATCTTTCCTTTCAACAGAACTCCATGTGCATAAAAATAAAATTTAAACACAGCTGTACCCTGATGAATACAACAGATGTATTTCTGAGAGGATGTTAATCAAATATTTTAATAGAGAATTAAATTTTGCATGTACCAAGGAAGTGGTTCCCAGATTTCAGGTATTTTAATAACTATATATTTTTAAAACTATGTCTTTTTAAACTAAATTAGAATAAAGATCAAACACAAAATTTGCTACCTCCTTTAACCATTATTTAATAAAGTAAAAGATTCAAATTTTAAAACTTACAAATATATATTATCATACTAAAGGGCAATACTTCCCAAGAATATATTTAGCAATCTTAACCAGCATGTCTAAATCAAAAGATGTTTATGTTTTGAAAATAAACATCTTTTGTATTGTATTGTATACTTTTAAAAATTAGAATTTTAAAATATTTTATCTATATCATGAGATCTCTACCAGTTGATCTCTATCTTATACTTCTTTTGGAATTGTATTATTTAAGAGAGGTAAAAATTATTTTTGACACCACTAAATCATCAAATTGCCCAAAGCAAACACATTTTTAACATGGTTTAATTGACTTCCAATAACTTCCAAGAACTGTAAATGACTTTTGCCATTAAGTGATGACAAATTGCATCACTTAATATTTTTTAAAAATTTTTATTTAAAGTAAGTTCACAGGAAGATTTAAAGAAATGTGCAGGCACTTTCCGGATAAAAAGCACACAAAAACTAGGAATAGAAGGGAAACTTCTCTATGTGATAAAGGCCCCTTTATGAAAAACCCACAAGTAACATTGAGGACAACAATAAAAATTTTTAAAAAGGAGAAAAAAATCAACAAAACCAAAAGCTGGTTCTTTGAAAAGATAAATAAAATCAACAAATCTTTAGCTAGTCTGACAAAGAAAAAAAGAGAGAAGATGCAAATAAATAAAATCAGGGATGAAAGAGGGACATTACGACTGTCCCCAGAGAAACAAAAAAGATATGAGGATATTGTGAGAAAAAGTTTGCCAACAAATTAGACAATCTAGGTGAAATGAGCAAATTCTTAGAAATGCACAACCTATATTGACTCTACAAGAAATAGAAGACCTCAACAAACCAATCAAAACTAAAGAGATTGAATCAGTCATCAAAAATTTTCAAAGAAAAGTCCTATACCAGATGGCTTCAAAGGTGAGTTCTACCACATCTTTTAAGAAGATTTAATACCAAACCTGTTTAAACTCTTCCAAAAACTTGAAGAGCATGGATCCAAGATGGCAGAGTAGGGAACAACAGGCTACAATCATCCTCTAGAAACTGTGGGAAGGGAAGTCAGGCTTGCCAGGCATAAGGGAAGCCAGAGTGTTCCTAGAGAGAGAGGGGTCCCGGCTGGGCACTGGGGCAAATGAGAGCCAGCCAGCCAGCCAGCCCCAGAGAAGGATGCATACCAGCAGCCTAGGAAGAGAGTAAAACTGTCCAACTTGTCCTGGGGAGGGAGAATCATGAGCTAGCTTTGGGGGAGATGGGAGCTGCTGAGGAGCCATCCCGCAGGTGGGCCTGTGTCCAGCCTGCTTAGGAGGGGGAGAGTATGACAAGTCATGAACACAGCTGAGGGAACTTAGCCAGACGGTTGTTTTTTTCCCCCTCTTTTTTTTTTTTTTTTTTTCTCCTATTTTCTTTAATTTTTTTTTTCTCTTCATCTGGGTACTTGAAATGAGGCTGTCTCTGTGGGGTGATTGAGTGCCAAGTACAAGCAGCTGGAGAGAAGGAGACAAGTGGGTCACTGGTGGCCTGAAAGGGAGGTCTGCTTTTGTTTTGTTTGTTTTTGTGAGATCAATCGGCCAAAACAAGCAGTCTGAGAGGAGTAGCCTCGTCAACCCTGGTGACTGAGGGGGAGACCAAGATTTTTGGTTCCTTTGTTTTATTTTGCTTTGCTTATTTGTTTTTTCTTCTCATCATCCTTATTTTCATTATTTCTTATCCTGTTTTTCTTCTTTTCTTTCTTCTCTTCCCATTTATCATGTCTTTTAATTTTTCCTTGTTTTCTTTTTCTTTTTTCTCCATTTTTATCATTTATTCTTATGATTATCTTACTGTTTTTTCTCTTTCCTTCCTTTTTATTTTTCTTTCTTTTTTCTTTCATTTTTCCCCTCTTCTTTTCTTCATTCCTTTCTACCTTTCCCTGCTTTGGCTTTCTTTCTTCTCTTCTCACTTGTCTGGCATTTAATTAAAATAAATTTAATTTAATTTAATTTTTCCTTTTTCTTTGTTCACCTTTTTAATTTATTATTCCTGTTTACTATTTTCCCTCTTATTATTTATTTTTTCTATCTCTTGTTGTTCATTTTCCTTCCATCTTTTTTTATATCTTCTTTTCATTTTCTTATTTCTACTCTGCATTCTTTCCTTTTCTTTGGATCTAATATTTTTTCCACTGAACACAGGCAACTACAAGGATGTAGATTAAGTGGAACCAAGTGTAAAAGAGGTCTCCTACCACAAAACCAAACAAAAATAAAACCCTAGATTAGAAAGAGAACTAACCAACTGAATAAGCCCATCAAGATTAACAGATGCCTAGACACCAGCAAAAAATTACAAACCATACTAAGAAACAGGAAGTCATGGTCCAGTCTAAAGAACAAACTAAAAAAGCAGAAGATGTACAATGTGGAACAACTAATCAAGGATGTCCAAACAAATCAACTCAATGAAGTGCAGAAAGAGATAAAGGATATCAAGAAGACACTGAAGGAACATGCAGAAGAAATTGTAAAGAAACATAAGACAAAAGATCATACAGTGATGAAAACACAATGCAAGAAATTAAAAATACACTAGAATCACATAACAGCAGATTTGAACAGGCAGGGGAAAGAATTAGCAATGTCAAAGACAGGACATCCAGAGTTGAACACATAGAAGAGATAGATTAAAAAAAAAAAAGGAAAAAAAATTCAGCAGGGACTCCAAGTATTGAATGACAACATGAAACACACAAACTTACACATTATGGACATCCTAGAGGGAAATGAGAAGGGAAAGGGGGTCATAGGAGTCTTTGAGGAAATAGCCAAAAATTTGCCAACTCTTATGAGGGACATGGATGTACATGTCCAGGAAGAACAGCATACTCCAAGCACAATAAATCCTAGCAGACCTTCCCCAAAACACATGCTTATCAGGTTGTCAAAAGGTCAAGACAGAGAGATACTCTGGAGAGCAGCAAGAGAAAAGAGATCAATCAGAGTGGGGAAACTCAATAAGATTAAGTGCTTATTTCTCATCTGAAACCATGGAGACAGTGGTATGACAGAGTTAAGGAGCGGAAAGAAAAAAAACTGCCTGCCAAGAATTCTGTATCCAGCAAAATTGTCATTCCAAAATAAAGTAGAGTTCAAAATAGTCACAGATAAACAGAAATTGAGAGAATTTGTCACCAAGAGTCTTGACCTTCAAGAAACACTAAAGGAAACCTCTGCATGTTGAAAGGGAAAAAAACAGGAGAGAGAGGGTTAGAGGAGAGTACAGAAAAGGAGATTATTGATAAAAGTAACTAAAAGGATAAAAAAATAAAATAAAACTAAAATATGACTTATATAAGCCTAAAGAAAAAAATGGCTAAAGTACTGATGTACAGTAATAACATTGAATGTTAATGGATTAAACTTTCCAATCAAAAGATACAGATTGTCAGAATGGATAAGAAAATAGAATCCATCTATAAGCTGTCTACAAGAAACTCACCTTAGACAAAGGGGCACAAACAGGTTGCAAGTGAAATGTTGGAAAATGATTTTACATGCTAACAGTAACCAAAAATGGGCAGTAGTACTTATACTAATATCAAACAAAATAGACTTTAAATACAAAACTGTTGCAAGAGACAAAAGAAGGACACTATATATTATAAAAGAAGTACTCTACCAACAAGAAAGAACAATCATAAATATTTAGCACCTACCCTCAAAATACTTTAAGCAAATACTGGCAAAAGCAAGGGGAGAAATGTACGCTTCTACAATCATAGTGGGGGACTCCATACACCATTACCACCAATACACAGAATATCTCAACAGAGGCTCAGTAAAGAAACAGAGAACTTGAATAATAGAGAAAGTGGAACTAATGGACTTATACAGAACATTACACCTCCAAACAGCAGGAAATACATTCTTCTCAAGTGCACATGGGTCATTCTCTAGGATAGAACACATGCTAGGACATAGAACAATTCTCAACAAATTTAGAAAGATTAAAATTAAACAAAGGGCTTTCTCTGACCACTATGTAATAAAGCTAGAAATCAATAAAGGATGGAGAACTGGAATAGGCACAAATATGGAAGTTAAGCAAAATACTCCTAAACAATCAGTGGGTAAAGTAGGAAATCTCCAGAGAAATCAGTAACTAGCTCAAAGTAAATGAAAATGAAAATACAACATATCAAAATTTATGGAACTCAGCTAAATTAACGCTGAGAGGGAAATTTATAGCCCTAAATGCCTACATTAAAAAGAAAGAAAGAGCTAAAATTTTTTAAAAATTAAAAAAAAACTATCTGCATGCCTGGAGGAATTAGAAAAAGAAAAAGAAACCAATCCCAAAGCAAGCAGAAGGAGGAAATAAATATTAGAGCAGAATTAAATGAAAATGTGAATTTAAAAATATTAGAAACAATTAACAAAAACAAAAGCTGTTTCTTTGAGAAGATTAATATTTACAAACCCTTAGCAAGACTAACAAACACACACACACAAAAGAGAGAAGATGCAAATAAATAAAATCAGAAATGAGAGAGGGGATATCACCTATGACCGTACAGGAATAAAGAGTACCATAAGATGGCCCACTGTTGTGTTCTTGTTATTGATGACTAGCCTTATGAGTCTATGCTCTTGTAATTGAAACTTGGAGTACTGTTATGGGGTGCCTAAGAGTTGCCACCTGAGAACCTCAAATATGCTCAAATATGGCCCCTCTCTAAGCCAAACTCAGCATATGAATGCATTACCTTCCCCCCAACTTGGGACATGACTCCCAGGGATGAGCCTCCCTGGCAACGAGGGACTAATACCAAGTGCCAATTGGAAACACAACTGGTAAAAAGCCTTGAATAAAAGGAGGAAAAGGTAAAGACAAATGAGTTCATGTGGCTAAGAGACTTCAAAGAGAGTCAGGAAGTCATCCCGAGGTAACGCTTACGTGGACCTCAGGAGATCTCATAGAACACCAAAGTGGATATCGCCCCACACAGATGGACTCCTGAGGGCTCTGGAGACACCCAGGTCCTATTAAGGGGGGATAGCCCCAGAGATTGATGCCTTATCAGTGAGCTCTACTTCGGAATCTGTGCTCCTGAGAGTGACAACGTTGGACTCAAATAAGTCCTCCCTGCACATGGTTCATCAGTCCCTTCTATTCAAACCTATATGTGAGGCTGGGTTTGTAGGTGTACTTCCAGAGACTACAGCCTCTGGCCTGCCTATGTGCCAGCCATGCCTGGAATCTCAGTGGAGCTGCAACTCCTACTCTACAGCTCAATGAACTCACCCAAGTCACCTGGTGAGGAGATGACGATGATGGACAACGGCCATCCCAAGGATTAGAGAGAGCCTGCAGCTGAAGGCAGTATAATCCCATCCACCATATCCATGGGATATAAGCCCACTCTCACTTGGAGATGGAGTGGACATCACCATTCCAGTCCCCTCAGGATTGGGGGAAGAGCTATGGACTAGAGTGGACTTAATGGTATTCTGTTGTAGACATATTGGGATTCAAGCAATGGAAGAAATTATAACAGTGAGGTGAAGCCAGTGGCCACTAGATGCTTTCGGGGCGGGGAGGGGAAGGGCAGTTGTAATACAGGGGCTTTTTCAGGACTTGGGGGTTGTCCTGAGTGACGTTGTGGTGACGGATATAGGTCATTTTACATCAGCGTATACCATGCAGGGCTGTGTGGGAGAGAGTGTGGTCTACGATGTGAGCTGTGGTCTATGCTTAGTGGCAAAGCCCCAGGATGTGTATATCCATTGCAGATGATGTGCCACTCTAATGAAAGATGTTTATGTGAGATGTTATGGGAGGTATGGGAGGTGGAGATGAGGGGAATCCCTGTAATTTTTGTGTAACATTTATGTAATCTAAGCATCTTTTAAAATATATATATATATAAAAATTTATGTAAGCAAATGCCCATATATGCATATATATCTATATATCATTTTACAAATATTGGTTTGTATTGTGAAAAATTTGATTTTTACCCACAATAAAAAAAAATATGAAAAAAAAATAAGTTACTTTGAAAAATTTTATGGCAACAGGATGGACAATTTAGATGAAATGGACAAATTTCTACAAACACACAAGCAACATACATTGAAGAAATAAGAAACAGAAGAACTCAACAAAACAATCACGAGTAGTGAGATTGAACTAGTCATCAAAAACCTCCCAACCAAGAAAAGTCCAGGATCAGATAGCTTCACAAGGGAATTCTACCAATCACTCCAGAAAGAGCTAACACCAATACTGCTCAAACTCTTCCAAAAAAATTGAAGAGGGGGGACCAATACTCATTCTGTGATGGCAATATCACCCTAATACCAAAACCACATAAAGGAAGTACAAGAAAAGAAAACTACAGACCAATCCGTTTAATGAACTTAGATGAAAAAATCTTCAACAAAATATTTGCTAATTGAATCCAACAACAAATCAATCGAATTAGACACCATGATCAAGTGGGTATTATCCCAGGTATGCAAGGATGGTTCAACATAAGAAAACCAATTAATGCACTACACCACATTAACAAATTGAAGGAAAAAAAAATGCATGATCATCTCCATTGATGCAGAAAAGGCATTCAGCAAAATACAGCAAGCTTTTTTTTAATTAAATTACTTCAAAAGATAGGTTTAGAAGGAAAGTTTTTCAAGATAATAAAGGGCATATATGAAAAACCCACAGCTAACATCATACTCAATGGTGAAAAGCTAAAGGCTTTCCTCTGAGACATGGAACAAGACAAGAATGTCCACTGTCACCACTCTCATTTATCATTATATTAGAAGAACTTCCTTGGGCACTTTGGCAAAAAAAAAAAAAAGAAAAAAAGAAATAAAAGGCATCTAAATTGGAAAGGAAGAATAAAAAATTTCACTATTTGCAGACAACATGATCCTATACATAGAAAGTCCCAAAATATCTACACCAAAGCTTCTAGAGCTGATATACAAGTAAAGTGGCAGGATAAAGATCAGCATGCAAAAATCAGAAGCAGTTCTGTATAAACTAATAATGAGCAAACTGAAGGGGAAATCAAGAAAATAATTCCATTTACCACAGCAACTAAAAGAATCAAATATCTAGGCATTAACTTAACTAAGGATGTAAAGGACTTGTACACGGAAAACTACACAACATTGCTATAGGAAATCAAAGAAGACTTGAATAAATTGAAGAATATTCCATGTTCATGAATTGGAAACTAAATATCATTAAGATGTCTATCCTACCCAAATTCATTTACAGATTCAATGCAATCTCAATAAAATTTCCAACAGCTTATTTTCCTGAACTGGAAAAGCCAATTATTAAATTTATTTGGAAGAATGAGGGTCCCCAAATAGCCAAAAACATCTTTAAAAGGAAAAATGAAATCACACTACCTGACTTGAAAGCATCCTACAAAGCTACCAGTGGTCAAAACTGTACAATATTGACACAAAGATAGACATACTGACCAATGGAACCACATTGAGAGTTCAGATATAGACCCGTGGATATTTGGTCAACTGATATTCTACAAGGCCACCAAGCCCATTCAACTGAGACAGAATAGTCTTTTCAAAAAATGGTGCTCAGAGAACTGGATATCCACGTCCAAAAGAATGAAAAAGGATCACCATCTCATGCCCTATACTATAATTAACTCAAGATGAAACAAAAACTAAATATAAGAGCCAAGACCATAAAGCTCCTAGAAGATAATGTAGAGAAGCATCTACGAGATCTAGTAGTAGGAAATAGTTTTTTGAACTTTGGGCCCAAAGCACGAGCAATGAAAGAAAAAATAGATAAATAGGACCTCAAAAGTAAAAACTTTTGTGCTTCAAGGGAGTTTATCAAGAAAGTTAAAAGACAGCCTACTCAATGGGAGAATATTTGGGAACCACCCATCTGATAAGGGCCTAATATCCAGCATATATAAAGAAATCTTACATCTCGAAAATGAAAAGACAAACAACCCATTTAAAAATGGGCAAGAAATTGGAAAAGACATTTTTCCGAAGAAGAAATACAAATGGCTAAAAAGCACATGAAAAGATGCTGAACATCAGTAGCTATTAGAGAAATTCAAACCAAAACTACAATGAACTATCATCTTAAACCTATTAGACTGGCTGCCAATAAAACAACAACAACAACAAATAAACAAACAAACAAAACAGAAAACTACAAGTGTTGGAGAGGAAGTGGAGGAATGGGAACCGTTATCCACTGCTGGTGGGAATGTAGAATGGTGTAGCCACTGTAGAGGGTAGTTTGACGTTTCCTCAGAAAGCCAAGTATAGAATTGCCATATGATCTGGCATTGCCTCTACTAGGAATATACTCAGAAAAATTGAAAACGAGAAGCAAAGCTGCAAACAGATATATGCACACCAGTGTTCATAGTGGCATTATTCACAATCACCAAAATTTGGAAGAAACCCAAGTGTCCATCAATGGATGAATGGATAAACAAAATGTGGTATATGCAAACAATGGAATATTAATCTGTAAGAAGGAACGAAGTATTGACACGTGACAACATGAATGAATCTTGAAGACCTTATGTTGAGTGGATAAAGCCAGTCACTACAGGACAAATATTACATGATCTCACTGATATGAATTAAGGATATTGAGCAGACGCACAGAGGCAGAGTCTGGAAGATAGGTCACTAGGAGACAGAAAGAGAGAAAAGAGTGGTGACCCGATGCTCAATCTTGGCAAAATCTATAGTAAGGTGGATGGGGGAGGTTTGAAAGTGGATGGGGCAGAGATGTGAGTGGGGTAGATGGGGCTGGAGTGTGAATGTGATTATGGTTGTGGGTGGGTGATTTGGACTATCCATAGAGCTGGGAGGCGGGCTAAAGGAAGGAACAATTGAACTTTAGGGAGGTAGAGGACTGTGATGGAGAATACAATTGAGGGAGTGTTCTTTTAGCAACTATGACAGGGGAGGATCACTGGTGCAGGTGGTCAGTGGTAGGGGGATATGTGGGGAAGGGTGCACCTGGAGCATGCCTCTTTGGAATTTGAATGTGTTTATATGGTCATAGGAGACCCATGCAATAACCAAAAATAATAATAATTTCCCAATCTGGGGAGTTCTGCAACGTTCTGTAATAGAGTGGCAAGAATATCTAAAGTACATAGGCAGTGTCTAATAAAAGAAACAGACCAATATGCCCAGCCCTCGATATTAATACTTGTACTTATGAACTTTATTCTTGTAAAGTTGAAACTTAGCTTAATAATATCTATTAGGGAAATGCAAATCAAAACTACAATGAGATATTATTTCACACCTACTAAAATGGCCAGTATTATAAAAACTACAGGTGTTGAAGAGAACGTGGAGAGATAGGAATGCTTATTCACAGTTGGTGGGAATGTTAGAATGGTACAGCCACTGTGGAGGACTGTTTGGCGGTTCCTAAGGAAGTTAGATATAGATCTACCATGTGATCCAGCAATACCACTACTAGGTATATACTGAGAAGAACAGAGAGCAGGGATCTGCACACCAATTTTATCGTGGCATTATTCACAATTGTCAAAAGATGGCAACAACCCAGTGAATGGATAAACAAACTGTGGTATATACACACATGATGAGATATTATTCAACTGTAAGAAGAAGTGAAGTTGTGAAACATATGACAACATGGATGAACCTGGAGGACATTATGTTGAGTGAAACAAGCCAGACACATAAGGAAAAATATAGTATGATTTTGCAATTTTGAACTAAATACAATGAACAAACCCATGGAGTTAACAGCTAGAATTTAAATCACCAGAAAATAGAGAATGAAAAGCGAGGTTTAATCAGTACAGAATTGGTAAAAAAAGAAAAAAAAAGTTATTTGGAAATGAATAGAAATGTGAAAGCACATCATAGTGTCTGTATTTAGCTTATATAGGTATAATGGTGGTTGAAAGGGATAATCTAAGGTTGTGTATATCACTAAATGGAAAGCTAAAAACTAAAACATGAAACTATATAGCATAGCAAACCCTGTTGTGAAAAATTAATATGGTTAATAGTGCATATATAAGAATATTTTTCTCTGAAACAAAACAAGTGTGCATTAATGTTACAAGATGTTAATATCCAGAAGATATTTGGGCAAAAATACAACCAAAGCAATCTATGGACAGTAGTATATAGTAATATATCAATAACCTTCCATCAATGGTTAAAAAAAAAAAAAAAAGGATGTATGCTAAACAAAAGAAACTAGACAAAGAGTACTACATATTGTTTGACTCCATCTATACAATATGTAAATACAAATAAATTATAGAATGGAAATAAATAATAAATAGTTACATATAACAGGGAAAGGATAGAGAGATTGAGAGGTAACCATTAAGGGGTGGGGTTTTTTGTTTGTTTTGTTTTTGTTGTTTTCTTTATTTGGCATAAAGAAGATGCTCTAATATTGATTGAAGTGATAAGTGCACAACTCTGTGATTGTACCAAATGCCACTGATTGTATACTTTAGATGAATTGTATGGTTTATGAATATGTTTCAATAAAATTGATTATAATAAAATAACACAATGAGATACCACCTCACATGCACAAGGATGACTTTTTTTTTTTTTTAAGGAAATAAGTGCTGGTAAGAATGTAGATAAATAGGAAGACTAGTATACTGTTGGTGGGAATATAAAATGGTATAGCTGCTGTGTAAAACAGTTTGGTGATTCTTCAAAAAGTTAAACAGAATTACTGTAAGACCCAGCAATCCTACTTTTAGGTATATACCCAAAATATTCAATGCAGGACTCAAAGAGATATTTATACACCAATATTCATTGTAGTATTATTCATAATAGCCAAAAGATGGAAGCAAAACAAATATCCATCAAGAGATGAATGAATAAAATGTTGTATATACATACATTGGATATTATTCCATCATAAAAAGGAAGGAAGTTCTGATACATGCTACAACATAGATAAACCTTGAAGACATCATGTTGAATACAATAAGCTAGACAAGAAAAGAGAGATATTGTATGATTCTACTTATGTAACTTGAAAGTGCAAAGTCTTAGAGACAAAAGTAGAGTAGAGGTTGCCTGGGGTGGGATAGGGGCAGAGGGGAATAGGGAGTTATACATAATGGGCAAAGTGTTTCTGCTTGAGGTAATAGAAAAAGGTTGGTAATGGATGGTGGTGATGGTAGCACATTTGTAAATGTGATGATTAATGTCACTGAGTTATATGCTTGAGAGTGATTGAGATGGGAAATTTTATGTTGTATATATGTTTCCACAATTTTAAAAAAAAGAGAGAAAGAGAGAAACTAAAGAAACAATGATAATTAAATGCAATACATGCTCCTGAACTGGATCTGATAATAGGAAAAAATGTCCAAAATGATATTATTGGTACAACTGAAAAACCGGAATATAGACTGCTTGCTTTATATCAACATTAAATTTCTTGAACTTAATAATTGCACTTAATGGGGTTACATAAGTAAATATCCTTGTTCTTAAAAATAGGCATGGAAGTATTAAGTGTTCAAGAAGCATGATATAGGCAACCTACTCAAATATACTGGAAAAAATAGATGAATGGAGAATAAGATAGATAGATAGATAGATAGATAGATAGATAGATAGATAGATAGATAGATAGATAGATAGATAGATAGATGATAGATAGATAAAAAGAAAAAGAAGGAAAGAAAGAAGGAAAGGGAGGAAGAAGATATTACAAATGTGGCAAAATGTTAAAAGTTGGAAAATCTGGATATCTGGGTAGGGGGTATATTGTATTGGTTTTGTATTATTTTTGCAACTGTCCTGTAGGTTTGAAATTATTTCAAAATAAAAAGGTTAAAAAAATAAAAGAGAAAGAAATGTACTGGGAGGTCCTGTCACCCTTTACCCAGCCTCTGCCAATGTTACATCTTGTACAACTATAGTGTAATATCAAAATCAGAAACTTAACATTGGAACAAACCATAGAGCTTATTCAGATTTTATCAGTTATACACTGGTAAATGCACTCATTTGTGTGTGTGTGTGTGTGTGTGTGTGTTTCATTCTATGCAATTTTATCCATGTGGAGGTTCATGTGTCCACCACCACAGTCAAGATACAGAGCAGTTCCATAACTACAAGTCTCCCTTGTGCTACTACCTCTTTATGACCACATCTACCCCCATCTCTAAATCTGGCAATTACTAATCTGTTCTCCCTCTCTATAATTACATTATTTCACAAATGTGATGAAAATAGAATCATGTGCTATGTAACCTTTACAGATTGGTTTTTATCACTCACTATGATTTCCTTAAGGTTTTGTCCAAATTGTTGTGTATATAAATAGCCCATTTCTTTTTATTGCTAACTAGTATTCCATGGTATGGAATTATAACGGTTTGTTTAGTCATTCATCCATTGAAATTCATTTGGGTAGTTTGCAATGTTTGGCTATTACATGGAAGAGCTTCTGTGAACATTCTTGTAGAAGTTTCTGCATGAAAATAAGTTTCCATTTCTCTAGGAGATAGGCCCAAGAGTACAATGTCTGGGCCATATGTCAAGTCCATTTTTAATTTTAAAAAGAACCAAACTATTTTCCAGAATGCTGTGCCATCGGTGCATTTCCTCTAGCAATGTATGAGTGATCCAGTTACTCTGCATATTCATCAACATTTAGTGTTTTCACTATTTTTTACTTTAGCCATTCTAATAGATGTGTGATGATATCTCATTGTGGTTTTAATTTGCATTTTCTTAGTTATCTAATAATGTTGAACATCTTCTCATGTAGTTATTTTCCATTTGCATATCTTCTTCAGTGAAATGTCTCTTCATGTCTTCTACCTGTTTTCTAATTGGATTTTTAAAAATTAATGTTGAATTTTGTAAGTTCTTTCTATATTCTAGATACAAGTCCTTTGTCAAATACGTATTTTCTCTCACACGGTGGCTTGTCTTTTATTCTCTCTTTTAAAACTGCACATACATTTCCCAGAATTCATATCCTTGTATAATTCTGGGTTAGCTTGGACCACGGGAGACATTTGCTGAGATTTTGAAGATGGAATTGAAGTGGCAACTATATTCTCTTTTTAAGAACTTACTGTGTTAGCACCAAAGGAGTGCTGATGCAAAATGACCAGAAATCTGTTGGCTTTTATAAATGGTATTTATAAAAAAAAAAGAAGCTTACAGTTACCAGGCCATAAAGTATAAGTTACTTCCCCCACCAAAGTCTGTTGCCACGTGTTGGGGCTAGATGGCTGCCAACATCTGCCAAGAGTTCAGGCTTCCTGGGTTCCCTGCTCCCGGGGACTCATTTCTCTCTGGGCTCAGCTGCTCTGCTCCTCTGTATGCTTACTTCCCAGGCTCCAGCTCAAAACTCCAACTCTCTTCTCAGCCATGTAGTTTTCTTCGTGAATCCCTGCCCCCTTGGTGGTATCCTACTGATGTGGCCCAATCAAAGTCCTAATCATAATTTAATCACACTCAGGTACAGACCAGTTTACAAACATAATCCAATACCTATTTTTGGAATTCATAAACAGTGCCAAACTGCTACCCTTCCCAGTTCACAAAAATAGCCAGAGACAAATCTAGAATATAAAAATTATAAATCCCAGAATAATTGATTTTCCAGGAAAATATCATTGAAATGAGTAAACTCAAAATAACATCCACAAATCATTCATTGATACAAGATTAGTGGAATGAACATTTCTGTATTCATATTCAAAATGTTTTTTCAGTGAAGTTATTAAATTGGCATAATTTTTAAAATTTATTTTTACAAAGAAATGCTCTATCTTCACCCTTTGCCTCATCCTCACACCCCCTGGTAAGCTCTAATCTGCTTTCTATCTCTGTACATTTGTTATTTCTAGTGATCTCTTATAAGTGATAGACAGTTTTTGTTCCTATGTGTTTTGCTTATTTTACTAAGCATAATGTTTAATTTCCTTCCATGTTGCAATATGTCCCATAACTATATTTTCTTATGGTTTAATATTCCATTATGTGTATGTACATTTATTTATCCATTCATTTGTTGATGAACACTTAGGTTGTTTCCAGCTTTGGGCTATGGTGAATAATGCTGTGTAAATTCTGGTATCTGTTTGCAGCCCTGTTTTCCACTTCCTTTGGGTATATAATTACGTCAAGTGGTAATTATATATTTAACTTTTTGGGGAACTGCCATATTGCTTTCCACAGTGGCTATACCAATTTACATTCCCACCAACAATGCACTAGAGTTTCAATTTCTCAGGAACTTCTTCAACACTTATTTTCTATTTTTTAATAGCCATCCTTGTGGGTAGGAAGTGGTATCACATTGTGCTTTAAATTTGCATTTCCCTAATGGCTAAAGATGTTGAGCATCTTTTCATGTGTTTATTACCATTTTGTATATCTTCTTTGGAGAAATGTCTATTCAAGTCCACTGATGATTTTTAAATGGGTTGTTCATCTTTTTGTTGTTGCACTGCAATAGTTCTTTCTTTACTCTGGATATAAAACACTTATCCGATACATGATTTGAAACTATTTTCTCCCACTCTGTAGGTTGTCTTTTCATTTTATTGATAATTTCCTTCAGTACACAAAAGTTTTAAATTTTGTTGAAATCAACTTTATCGTTTCTTTTGTTGTTTGTCATGTTTTTGGTGTAAAGTCTAAAAACCCATTGCCAAATCCCATATCATGAAGGCTTACCTCTACGTTAACTTCTAATAGTTTTATAGTTTTTGTTTTCATATTTGACCCTTGATCCATTTTCAGTTGATTTTCATATGGTATCAGGTAGAGTTCTAACTTCATTCTTCTGCATGTGGATATCCAGTTTTCCCAACACCATTTGTTGAAGATACTGTTCTTTCCCAACTGCATGTACTTAGCACCCTTATCAAATATCAATTGACAATAGATGTATGTGCCTATTTCTATGGCCTTTATCATGTTCCACTGATCTATTTGTCTAACTTGTGCCAGTACCACATTGTTTTGATTACTGTCACTTTGTAATACAGTTGGAAATTGGAAAGCGTGAGTCTTCCAACACTGCTCATTTTGAAGATTGTTTTGGTTATTTGGGATCCTAAAAAGGCTGCTGGAATATCAATAGGGATTGCATTGAATTTGTATATTTCTTTGGGTGATATTGACATATTAACCATATTAACTCTTCCAACCCATAAACATGGGATGCCATTCCATTTCTTTAGGTCTTCTTTAATTTCTTTCAGCAGTGGTTTTGTCATTTTCAGTATTCAGATATTTTGTAGCCTTAAAGTTACTCCTAGATGTTTTTATTCTTTTAGATGCTATTCTAAATGGCATTGTATTCCTAATTTCCTCCTTGGATTGTTCATTGCTAGTGTATAGGAACACAATGTTTGCATGTGTGTTGATCTTGTACCGTGCTATTTTGTTGAATTTATTTATTAGCTTTAAGAGTTCTCTTGTGGATTTCTTTGAGTTTTCCATATGTAAGATCAATCATCTACAGAGTCTTACTTCTTCCTTTCCAATTTGGATGCGTTTTGGTTTTTTTTCTTGCTTAATTGCTTGGCAAGAACTTTTAGTAAAATATTGTATAGCAGTGATGAAAGTGAGCATCCTTGTCTCATTCCTGATCTTAGGACGAAATTTAAGTTTTTCATCATAGAGTATGATGTTACCTGTGGGCTTTTCATAAATGGCCTTTATCATGTGGAGAAAGTTCCCTTCAATTCCTAGTTTTCTGAGTGTTTTTTTCATCAAGAAATGGTGCTAGATTTTATTAAATGCCTTTCTGACTCTTAAGATAATCATGCTTTTTTCCCTTCATTTTATTTGTACAGTGTAGTACATTGACTGATTTACATATGTTGAACTACCCTTGCATTCCTGGGATGAATCCCATTTGGTCATGGTGTCTAACCTTTTTAATATGCTGTTGGATTCTGTTTACTAGTATTATTCTCTTAACTACTATTATTGCTAGTATTATTCTCTTAATAGGGACATTCACAAAGGAAAATTTTTTATTTTGATGAGGTACAATTTATATCTAATATAATTTTAAGGAGACTATTTTTCTATTTACCCCACAATTTTCAATTAGGATTTAAGTGTGGAACATTTTCTTTCAACAAATTCTTTGAATTTTGTTTTGAACAACTTTGCAAATATGATGGTTAATAGAACTATTACAGACAATAACCCCATATATTATATATCTCAGGCATAATATTTACTTATTTCAATAAACCTGAACTGAATGTATAATTATTGACCTTTTTTACTCTCTCTCCATGGGCCAACAAAAGCCAAAAAGCATGCCATATAAAGAGATAGGTACTGAGACCAGCCCTGGGCAAACATCAGTTTGGAGTCTAAAGTCCATTGAATCAGAATCGGGAAGGGAAGCTGGCTTAGCTCACATAATTATATTGCCAAGGTGATACTGAGCCATATTTCACCTCTGGAAGAGGTTATAGAAAACATATAACTTGCATTTAAATAAAAACTTGAGAGTATAGATCAAAATCATATGATTCCAATATATCTATAACAAAGCAGTTTTTTAAAAATTATTTGCTGTTGGAAAATTGTGCTTGTAGAACACAATCTCTCAAAACAAAGCAAACAGCTGATTTGTGTCACATTTGGAGGAAGTGAGGAGTTTAGGAATTGGCTGATTTTTCAAAGTGAGAAAACTGAACTAGAGATATTGTGTAGAGCTGAGGAACTGATATATTGGAGCTGAATCAAAATCTGTTCTGTAATTAGTTGTATATGCTTTGGGACTAGAGCCAAAGAGTCAGTCTTTCCCTTTTATGAACTATGAGAAAGAAACTTAAAAAACAAACAAACAAAAACAGATTCTTAGCCCCCATCCCACACATATCAGGTGGGGGCCAGGCACAGGCAGGGAATGTATTGTACATCAAGGCTTCAGAGCTATTGCCTTAGTCTGACAAATCCTGGCCCTTTCAAAGCCCATCAACTAATAATTTTTTAAAAGGTATATGTCAGGTATTTCCTATCTAATGTAAAGCAATTTGATACCAATTCTGGGGTGTAATATTACTGAGAACATTTGAAACATCTTGAGGTGGAGCAAAACCAAGCTAAGGAGATTTATAGAAAGGAGGCTACAATCCCTACAAGATCTCTTGGGTCCAACAAAGGCATCAAAGGCATTAACTGGGATGACTCCCTCAGGTATCCATAAACACAGGTCACCTTGTTCCTAGCTCCAGTTCCTTGTTTCCACCACAAGGCAATCGTGGGGAAGAAAGTCCTCTGAGAACTTTGGCTTCTCACATCAAACACACCATATTATACTTTTCCCTCACAAATTTTGAGGGCAAAGTTTTTTACTGTCACAGAATGAGGGAGGCTTTAGATAAATTAGATAATTAAGTATTGACTCTTTTACTACACCAATTAGCTTAGATTTACCATTGTGCCTTTTGGAAAACTCAGACTTTGATAAGTTCAAATCATTATATTCAGAGTGAATCTGCCCTATTTTGAGTCATCTAAACTTCCTACCTAGTTATCTGATCACTTTAACTTTAATCAATTTATTAGAAACACTTTACATTATTGATATTTAAAGTAAACTGACTGGGTTTTAATTGAGACTGCTGGTTCTGAAATTGTAACTGAATGATTACAATTTAAACAGCTTAGTAAAAAAATAAGTGATAACTACATAACTGATCAGAAAACAATAATCCCATGAATTAACACAAAACATATTTTTCACAATTGGTATAACAAAATAGTCTGTTCCTGAGGTATTATCACACCATTATTAAGAAAAATTTTCAAATGTAAGACAAATAAACCAAGCCAAAAAAAAAAAAAAAATCTTCATGTTAACATGGAGCGGATGTAGCCCAGTGGCTGAGCGCCTGCTTCCCACAGAGGAGGTTCTGGGTTTAATCCCTGGTACCATGAAATGGAATGGAATGGAATGGAATGGAATGGAATGGAATGGAATGGAATGGAATGGAATGGAATGGAA